>JANHFL010001737.1:0-23189 GCA_032468155.1 Oxyrhabdium leporinum | reverse complement strand
TACCTACCTACCTACCTACCTACCTACCTACCTACCTACCTACCTATCTATCTATCTATCTATCTATCTATCTATCTCAGTATCTATCGATCCTATCTATTGATCCTATCTATCTCTCCGTCCGTCCGTCCGTCCATCCATCCATCCATCCATCCATCCATCCATCCATCCGATCCATCCATTCTATCTATCTAAAAACGCATGTGCACACAATGTAATTGAAAGCCATAATCATCAGCCCATATCCAAAGCTTTCTGGAAGCCCCAGAGTTGTTTGAAAAGTTGTCATTAAACTGAAATATGACAAGAGATGAAACATTATTAAATGTATTAGGAATAATCCACCCGAAGGTTCCAATGGTAGAAGATAATTAGGTTAACTATTAAATAAAAATTAGATTTTCCCCCCAACTACATAAAATTTTGATATGCCATTCAAAGGGGTAGTTGTGGTCCTCCCTCCAAGAAATGCTCTTTACTTTAATGAAATAGAACAAAAAGATAGCTTTCAAACCGATTTTGATATCGCTTCAGACTGCAGCTGACAAAACTCTTCCCTACTTTAGAAAATCTAGCCAGTGATATAAGGAAGATCTATATTGTAAAGTGGCTCATTATAGGTTTGGGTTTTTGTTTTTTGGTCTGGTGTCCTAGTTTTCTATTTGTAATCAGAGCTGTTCTTATCAAATTAATAATTGTATCCACCACCAGGAATCTGATGTAATATCTATTCTGTAGCCCCTCCATACATATATATATTGTGTGTGTATACACACACTCACTTTATGACATGGTTACACCATAATACCTAGCCTTTTATACCACCTTGGTCTCTTACCTTTTCATGATTGTCAACAAAATGTATTGGTCATTTGAGAGTGCTACGCCTCGGGAGACAGTAAGTGGGGAAACAGGTTTTGCTTGTGGCATCTGATACGTGAGTATATTTGAACATGAAGGTAATCACTTGATGCTTCAGGCTTGTGCTAATGGAATGATGAGCATGGAGGCTTCAGAGAACAATGACCTTTAATGAGCTATTTTTGGTAAATTTAGATGAATGAAAAGTTTGTTCACTCTTTTCCTTACACTCTTTAGCTTGTCCAATGTTTGCATTGTTTTATAGCCAGGACCTGGTTTTTTTTAAATATATATTATCCAAATCACTTTTTAAATTAACATTTGCTTATAGAGTTTGCAAATTTGCATTGGTGTTTCATTAGTGATCTTGCTTGTCTTTGTGCTATGACTTGAAATTGTGGAATCCTGGAAATTCTAACCCTAATGCTAGTTCTGATATCTTAATCTCATCTTTGGTTCAGCTAAGGAATTACCTAGTGGAATGAAGTTAAAGGTGCCAAACGTATATAATAAATTGTCGTTACAACTGGATCTTTATTGTATAGTATATTTTTCTTATATATCTATTCAGTCAAGGGAAAGATGAAGATGAAGTGAGATTTCAAGGGCCTTGAATCTAGATCTCCACAATCCTAGACCAACATCTTACGTTAACAAGTCATTGTTTAATGCAAAGAATAGTAGCATTTCACTTGCATCCTATATTCCACATATGGTAACTGCTGGAATGGAGATTGAGGGGAATCGTACTTCAGAATGATGGGACAGCCCTACAATTTAGACTGGTAACTGATTTAACCTTGCCCACATTGTAACTCAATATTTTACCAGTATCTCCATCCATACCAAATCTGGATGTATTCTTTTCATATTTAAAAATTATTTTATTAAGTGATGGCATTCTGAACCTTTTTACCCAATTCCTAATCAACACACTGTTGAATTGGGAATAAGCTAAAAAAAAAAAAAATAAAAAATAAAAATTTGTTGATTACCAGAGAAGAGAAAGAAACAAGCAAACAGCCAAAGGCAAACTTTTATGGACAATATTCCTCCCAATAGAATATATTCCATCTTTTTACCCCATCATGTGAGAATACCTTTGGAATAATCTCATCTCTTAGTTGTCCCATCTGTGAAAGGATTTGGCAGAAAACTTAATCCACTCCAATTCAGGATAGAACTAGCTTGGAGGATGGCAAATAGGAATAATAACCCTTCATATAAAATTCCGTTCTAGGGATGGTTTGTATCTTCTTCAATCTTGGTTCCTCCAGCAGAGGTCTGGGAGTTTGAGAGTTCTGCACAACTTAGTTGTTCCTTAGTTGTTCTCGACAGAGCGCTGTGAAGTTGTTCCTGGGATCTGTTGGAGGCACCCTCCTTGCCCCTCTTTGGATGTTCACTTCAACACTGTAATAGATTCTGCTGAAAGAGGCAATTAAGTGATAAATTCCTGTTGGTTTCATAAACACCTCAGTAATTTTCTTAATAACATTATTATAGGGTTTTCTTTTTCTTTTTTTTTCTTACAGCTCTGGTATTTCCTAATGACTTTCCTTCAAAGTAACAACCAGTTTTAATATTGCTTAGCTTTTTTTGCAGGTCAGAAGTTTATTGTCATCAACCATGTATGCAGAACTTTAACTCTGCACCTGTGCTTCCATATCAGTGCTAATTAGGATGATGGGCTGCCAATAGTAACCTGTTTTTTCACAAAATTATCCGTTTGGGGGATCAGGAAATTCATCCCAAACAAGCGTGCAAAAGAAGAACATTGGATATATGTACAGAGTAAAAAATGCTCAGGTCCTTTAGCTTCAGGCATTGTCTTATCCCAGGGTTGCTAAGGAGTGAGAGGTGGGGTGGGTGGGTCTATATAGTTTATATATATCAGCTACATCTGCTTACAAAACCATGTCTCCTTTCCCCGAGCTAAATATCAGAAACTTGAGAAACTCAAATATCTGATCTAGAGTACAGTGCAGGCAGTCCTCATTTAGTGACCACAATTGGGACCAGCAACTTCACTATTAAGTGAAGCGGTCATTAAATGAAATACCTTCATGACTGCTTACAGCTTTACAAAGCTTTACAAAGCTTTACAAACTCCAAGTAGTTTCCAAAACTACTCAAGAGGGAGCCATGTAAAAGCAAGTCTTGTAGTCCTTTTTCTCCCACTTTCGCTGCCCTTTGGAACACTTACCTCCTAGTGCTAGGATAATTAGCAAGAGAATTGATGTTTGTATTTACCAGTCCCAGTCCTTTATTTTACTTTACTTGCTTAATTCTATTATATCAAGCTAAAAAAATACAGCTCTATTAACAGCATCATGTATCCTCAAAATCAGCAGTAGTAGCAACAGCAACATCATTTTTTAAAAAATACCTGGAAAATTTAACAATTCAGAAAACTGACTACGTATCTGAAAAATGACTTCATTCCCCTTTGTCAGGAAAAAAAACACCTAATTCAAATTAAAAACATGAACAATCATTGCTGCAAATCAGGTAGTCTTTGAATTTACAGCCATTTGTTGGTACCCATTCAAAGTTACACCACTGAAAAAAGTGGCTTGCAACCAATCCTTGCCCTTATGACCATCACAGTATCCTCACAGTCACATGATCAAAATTCAGGCACTTGGTAACTGAAATGTATTTAGGATGGTTTTAGCCTCCCTGGGTCATGTGATCACTATTCGTTGGCTACCTCAGCCAGCTTCTGACAAGCAAAGTCAATGGGAGAAGTCAGATATGCTTGACAATCACAATTCACTTGACTAATGCAAAAAACAACCCCTGAAATGATTTGCAGATTTAACAACTGCAAAAAGGTTATAAAATTGGACATGACTCATTAGCAGCCACCTTGCTTAAAAATGGAAATTCATGTCCCAATTGTAGTTGAAAGGACTACCTGTGTATATCTTCTTCTATTTGATATGTCAGCCAATCCCTGTATCTGAAATATCCACAACTCTTGATGTCTTCAACCTAGTCCGGATGTAGCAGAGGACTTTTACATTTTTAATACATAGAAATTATCTAGAATCTTATTAAGAATTCTGTTTATTTCAGTCCAAAAGACAGAAATCAAATTCAAAATATATGAATGTATAGTATATTCCAGTTCCTAAATCCATCAATGCATTATTATTGATCATTCCCTGAAGTATCCTGTATAAGGATGACAATATTTTTCTTACATATCTCATTTTAAAATAATAAATTCCATATTATTTAAATCAACCTTCCACTGGTTTACTAGAACAATATATTCCAGCTCATTATTTTAAGATTGAATAAATCATATCAATTTTGACAACTTTCTTCATCTTCCTTTAAAATATGGTTACTGGCTTAAGATCTGCCATTAATTGCTCCTTAACTTTTTAAGTACTTTGAAACTTCAGAAGCAGAAATAGCATCTGGGCCAAGTTGCTTGACTTGAGGAACTGTCAAGTATTCTGTAATAAATCAAGCACATATTAAAGTCAATTCCAGAACTAGACAGTAGATGGTGACTTTGTCCTTCCAATGATCAGAAATACTAATGAATGAAAAGAAAGCAAGCCTGCTGACATAAGAATACAGTATGCATAGAAATCAAATGCAATTTAATAACTACATGATTCAAAAAGAGCTCTTGGGTAGAGGAAAGAGGCACACATTTTGACAAGAATCAAGGTCCATACCTCACCTGCAGTAAAAGCCAATCTGTTCTACACATGATGCCTGAATTTTGAGATTTGTACACCAAGAGTGAAGCAAAGCTGAGGCAGCCAATGGGCCACAGCCTAAAGCGGATAGTGTCCCCCCTTCTTGCCTTTCTTTTTCCCATTTTTTTCCTAATGGGTCATCCTTTCCTTTTCCCTCTCCCCTTTATCATCATCTGCCTGAGAAAAAAGGTTGCTCTATGCTGGACATTCACAAAGAATTTTTGACATCAGTCTGAAGGCATGAGAAATTCATTTGTATTTTAGTATTTGGACTAAGATAATTATTGGAAAAAAATCAGCTGTAGGCTGCCTGTGACCCAAATTACAGAACATGGCCCACCCACCCCCTTGTAAAAATATCCATCCTAGAGACACCAGTCTCTGATTTGCCTTCTGCTTCCATCTCACCTCACCCATTATCAGATATATCCATAAAGATGTCAGAAAGCAGCAATGGTGTCTTCTTGGGATTGCAAATCTGAATTAGTTGTTGGATTCACGTTGATGTATCCAGGATATTCAGTGAGATCTGGAAGTATTTTCTCCTGCTAGTGATAAGCCAAAGACCCTTTGAAACTATAACAACAATGTGTGGTGAGATCAAGTTTCCTAGTACTGAGTGGCTAGAGGGCAAACCTCTGTGTACTTTGAAGTTTTATTTTTAAAAAGGTAACCTCCTGATAACCTAAATTCTGGGCCAAAAAAAGTTGATTGAACAGAAAAAAATGTTATAATTGCTGTTTTTCATGAATTACGGTATTTGGCTGTTTGTTTTTATCACAGTCAGGTATATAATGCTAACTGTTGGTAGCCAATAAGACTATGAGGAGCATGAAAAGGCCACTTCCCAGTCACTTGAGATTTTAGGAAACATTAAAAATGGACCAGTGAAACTTTACTTGATTTCATTTGCTTTGCAAATGGTAAAATGTTGAGATTTCTCAGGTAGTTTAGTGCTTTACCCATGAATATAGCTGATTAAACTGACACATAATCAGGGCAACTGAGGATGTAAGGGTTCATTTGTACAAATATCCTGTCCCTAATTTAAAATTTGGCTTGTTTGTAGCATAGCATGTTGTGCAAGTCCAGACCATTTCATTAGCCCATGGCACAGTACACAGCAAGAACCCAGGAAATGCCTTAATTCAGGAACAAGAATAGCATACTTTCAGATTGCAGCTGTTCTGCATTTTCCTAGTGCTTTTGTCGAACCATAAGTTCCTTCTAAAGACAATATATACTCTGGATCATTCTGTTCTTCCCAACCTTTAAAGTTTGGGGTACAGTACAAGAATTATATAGCTTCTCTTGTGATGCATGCAGGAGAGGAAGAAATTTGTAGTTTAAGGATTGCATGGGGAGTCCAAGGTAGGGAGTTTGATTCTAATAGTTATGTGGCTTGAGCATTCAGACAGTGGGAGCCCAGTTTTGCCCAGAATGAGCAATCATAAGGACTTTGTGCATCCATCCCATTTATCTGATGGAGATTGGGCCAAAACTGTACTTAGGCCTCTCCCCCCCCACACACACCTTTGATGTAATGGTTGTGTTATGACTTTAATTAGACAATTAGACTTGCTTACAAAGCTAGTATAATACAGAAAGAGCACCCTCCAAGAAAACTCAGCTGTTCTTTGATGACATTGTTTGCCTGCAAAGTAGGTGGGGTGTCAGTTAAAAGTTTCTCTGCACCTGTTAGGTCTAATAGGTTATAATGTATTGATTTATTTAAACACACATACACATGTATACCTGGAAGAAACCTTATTCTGAAGTTTAACTACCTAACTAGCTATCATTTTCTGATTAAGGTTCCTTCCCTCCAGGTAAGCACACTTCCATCCAAACACCTTGGCAATATGCCCTGTCAGCAAAGTGGATTCTTGCTGGTGTATAGAAGACATGCTATTCCATAAACTGAATTCTTAGAAAAAAGTTCAAGATTCTTTGTGATCCATTCCACAATGCCTCAGATTAATTCATCATTCTCCTTTTCAGAATTAACCTTACTTTTTTTGTACTAGAAACAACAATTCAGATGTACCAATCATGGACCAACTCTCGGATTTCCCCACTTCCTAGGGTAGATATATGGATTGCTTATTTGTGGGCTTAGTTATTACCATCAAAGTGCTGAAAAAGATACAGTCAAGTCCTTTCTTATAATGAAGTAATTGCTCTGGGGCCAAGATCATGGGAGATATGCTCCAGGATGCAAGACCCCTAATCAGATCCTCTGATTACTAATTTTGGAGAAGGGAAGCTATTTACTAGAAGTTTTTTTTCTAGCTTTTGGGTCTTAATTAGTTTATAAAGGTTAATGGAAATTGCCCCCTTGGTTTGGAAGAGGTAGGAGGAAAAACACTTGGCTATAAGTCAGTAGATGCCTTTTATGTAATTTCTTGATTTATTCTTTGTGATGTCAGCATTTTGGAATAAGCAATCAGACTGGTAAACCACTCTGAAGAGGGCAGGGTTCATGGTTACAGCAAGTCAGCACTAATCTTTTGCTCATTATAGTCTAAAGATGGATATTGAACACTCTTGCTTGCTGCAAGAAGGAAAAAGAAGTAAAGTCTGGCTTTTAATTGTAAAAGTTATAATTCCAACATATCTGGATGATACCATGTGGAAGAAAGCAGGATTAGAATTATACTGTTGGGTCTCCTAGCATGCATTTTCTTCAAACATTTCTTGAATCTAAATATTTTGCAGTATTGTGCAGTGTGCTAGGACTATCTGTCTCGCACTACCCTTTCTAGAGGGGAAGGCAACATATTTTCCTTTAAGAAAGAAATGGGAAATGTATACACTCACTAATTCACTGGATGTATTCTAGTTCAATTAGTTCCCAAACTATGTGCCAAAAGCTCTTCCTGTGAAAAAATACATGGAAAAAAAACTGAAAAGAAACATTAATACTTCAAGATATCTGTGAATCCAAAATAATAACTTACCAGAGTGTCACTGCTATCTTTTGGTCCATACCCAGAGTCCATTTCAGTCAGCAGCCACAACAAATTTTAATAACAGTCAATTGCAAAAGGCAGCTTTACTTGGAGCAGCTTATACCCTGCAGAGAGAACACCAACAACATCTGCCTACCCCAGGTTATTGGGAAGAATTCGATGGGTGGATAAAAATGCCAACCGATCTAAACATCTGGCCGACTGTGACCAACCATAATAATAATAACAACAACAACAATTGTTGAACAGTGTGGATAATAATTTTTCATGCCTCTGTTTGAGCTGTGTTTGGATAATTTATTTGCTTCCCATGCAGAGATGCAACAGAAGTACTCATCTTCAGAGGCTGCCTGCTATGTTTGTCTCTGTATGAATCACTGCTTTGGATTACTGTCATAAATATTTTCTGCATTAAAAATAAGACAGTTACTGAACTTTCTTTTTTAATTAATTAATTTTATTTTTGCAAGTTAGTTATGAAAAGGGCAAAGAGCTATGCAGGCCACTGACAATCTATCTTGCCCCTGATCTCTACACATCTTACACAGCTCCTCTGGTGTCTGTTTTCAGGAGGCATTGTCAACATGAATAATCAGCCATATCTCCATATTTCAGATTTCCTTTGTCAGCAATGAAGATGAGATGCCTCTTTTAGCTACTAGAATGATAAGACTCCTTGTTAAAAAAAAAGATAAGGAGATTCTTAGAAAATGTATTCTGCATTTAGTGCCATAGGTTGCACTTTTCTGATGCTTTTGTAAAATCAATACAAATACTCCTTATAATCTTGTCCCCTCCCCTTTTAGACTCTTAGCAAACAAGAACAGTTTTGAATTCCTCTTCCGTTCTTCCAAATATACCTACACTCCATTCATTGACAGGGATAGAGGGATGTGGCTAACTTTCTAAGTCTCCAGAATCTTGGCAGCATCTGCATGAGATGCAGACATAAAGGCCAGCTGTACATTTATGAGAACCAAGCTCTGCAATTAATATGCTGAAGAAATAGAAGCATTTGTATATACTTTCTATTTATGCCACTGAACCATTCCAATTTTACCAAAAATCAACTCTTTTGGCCCTGTTGTAGGAAATGCTCTGAATTTTGGAATCTTCATCTGGAATGCCTTTGTCCCATTTTGTTCAAAGAAGATAATATGCCTGTAGCTACGGTAGACACAAAAAGCTTGCATTTGGTATTATACTTTTACACATCTATTGTTGTAAGGTACATGAGAAAGCATGTGTAGAGCAGCATACCTTTATAGAAGAGATGAGGACCAATTTGCATGCTGCATTCAGGCTGCAATGGGGTGGGGGGTTTCATTTTTGAATACTGTAGTTCCCTATCTGGAAAAAGTTCCCTGCATGTGGAAATGTAGCATAGGAGAAAATATGGTAGTTGGTTAACCAATGAGAAAGACAAGGAGAGAAGTCTAACTACATTGATTTGCTCTTGGTAACAGAGAAACACTCCCTATTTGTATAAATATTCTTATGTTAGTGTTTAACTTGTGATTACTCAGAACATTTTACATATCTCACTTTCATACTCTCTACAATAACTAGCCTACAAGAACAATAATACCCTTCCCTCTTCAGCACATCATTAGCATGCTGAAATTAAGAAACTCTGTTTTGGTCTTTTACTTGCCTTCTTTATTTACTCATGTCTGTTTATTAATTTGTAACCTTTTTTTCCTCCCCAAGAGCTCAAGATAACTTATAAGGGAGCTGCCTTTATTTTATTGTTTCTAACCTTTGTAAAACGACAACCAGGTGCATTGACTAGCATTAGATCTAACAACCTCACATAAGGATACTTCTTTTTTTTCAATTGGAATGCTTGTGGATTGATCCAGTGCTTGTCTTATTGAAAAAAAATATGTACTTTGTGGAAGAGGTTCTCTTTGGTTTTGGCTATCACCACTTGTCTCAGGAAGCATATTAACAGCCATCTCTGTAATGAATGTAAACAGTTTTTTAGGTTAAATATACACAAGAGCATCCTACTTTTCCCCCTTACAAATAGATTTGGAACAGCCATTTTAAAAAGTGGCTTGAACAGCTAAATTTTCTTTGTGGTAATATCTGCCTGAAGACTTATAGATACTGTGAAAACTTGTACAGAATTGTGGCATTTGACTGATATCCTAATATCACCTATTTGTATTTTTTCCCCTTAAAAATATTTAGTTTAGCTGACATTGAGGAACAGAATCTAAGGCTTAAAAAAAAACACCAACCTGTAGTAGTATACAGAATTAACTAGTATCTGCCAGTAAGGAATTGCACAGTGGCCATGGTATATGGAGAGATTTAAGCAATGTGTCAACAAAGCAATGTGGTGACGATGTCATTGTATGAACTGATGAAATATGTTCCCATTTTCTCTGATTTCACAAGGCCCTTCTGGAAGGTCTGCCAGTCAGCTGCAGAGTTGGCTGTACCTTCTGTTCACATTCCCAGAGAAAATAAACACATGCAGAGAAATCTCTCTTTTACTATTGAGTACAAGGACCACCCTGCGATCTGGGTAAGGTTTTAGAATAAAAGATCCCTTTTCAATAAAATTTGGGGCTTAAATGTGGGAGCTCTGACTGAATTACATGTCCTCTGTTAAATGAGTCTTTCTCAGTGTTGGCTCTTGCAAATCTATTAATAATAGAGAAGACATTTGAAGAGCAAGTTGGAAATAATTATTGGAAATAGCATGAAAATTTAGATCTGGATTAGAAGACTTCCAAGATCCCTTCCAACTCTGATATTCTATTCTAATGCTGAGAAAGCATTTATGCTAGCGTTGTGATCTGAAGTCAAACTCTCATGTTAGAAATTAATTTCCTGGCGGTTTTACTGATCCCAAATAATTGTTCCCAGGGGTACATTTTCAGCTATTTGAGATGTATCAACTTCCATCCGAGGTGGCCAGAGGTAAAGCAGAATAACTGCTTTGTTATCTGGGAGAGGGATTTCTGTTAAATAAAGGTTTTCTTCCTTCAGCCTGATAAGCTAAATCCCTGAATTCTCCTTCAGCAAAGATTCAGGTGCCCCTATAAAAAGTAAGGAAGAAGTGACACCTCTAAAGATGCAAAGAACAACAGGGAGGACAGAACAGCGGTGGATGACAGGAAATACAAACAGAAAGAAATGTGAAGACAAGTAGAGTTCTGCTGTTTATTTAGGAGTTATAATTTAGTTGCATTCATGCATGAGTGAAATAAGCACCAAACAATAATAGTTGCATACTATCAAGCTAGGCCCAACTCCTGAAGGCTGCATGCTTTCCATCTTGACCAATCCCAGGTCAAAATCCAAAGCTCTTCTAGGCATATTCCAGTGATATCTTTAGCATTCAGGATGTATTATTATCTTTTTAAATTCATTGAACATTATTATTATTGTTATTGTTATTTTCTATAGCATAATGAAAGTGTAGCTACTGTTTTTAATGGTGATAATAGAATCACGTCAGCAAATAACAGTATAGCCCTTCCTTCCTTCCTTCCTTCCAATTTTTTTCCCCCCATGTTTGTTCTCTGACTTTCTCAGCCACTTGTTACATAAGCAATTATATAAGCAGCCATTATTGCATGGCATTTCTCCAATGGAGATAATGACAATCCTAACAATGGCCCACCACATGAAAAAGGAGGCCATGCTGAGAGGTGGCTCTTTTCCAAACTAGACTTCTGGGCAAAGAGGGGAGGATAGTTTACCCTTTCTCCCACAATGGTAACAAGAAAAAAAAAAGACAAAGACATTGCCCATTAAGTGTTTATAACTGCTTGCCTTGAAAGTAATAATAATCTTTCTCTTGTTTTGGAGGGAGGGGGAAAAAACAAAGCTGGATTGGAAAAAGACAAACGAGGACATGCTTTATAATGTAATCTTTTTGAGCTCTTGGGTATTTCTCTCTGCCTCCACTCAGGATCCCATCCTCAATAGTCATTGGGCTGGTATCTTTGCTACAAAAGAATGAGACCGTGACCATAATGTAGGCCTTCACTAGTTTCACACCCAGAAAAGGTGATTGGCTGAAAAAGCAGGTCCATTGTGCTTTGAGAATATTATGGGGAGAAATGACACCTATCTTTTATTTTTTTATTTCTCAAAATTTATATCTGTTATAGTAATGGATTCCTAGCACTTTAGGATAATAAAACAACAGCGCTTCCTAATACCTGAATTAATCCTATTAGTAAACATAAAAACAGAATAGAGTAGGATCGGACAGGACAGGACTTGGAGGTCTTCTAGTCCAGCCCCCTGCTCAAGCAGGAGAACTTATACCATTTCAGATAACTGGCTGTCTAGTCTCTTCTTAAAAAATATCCAGTGAAGGAGCGCCTATGATTTCTGGAGGCAAGCTGTTCCACTGGTTAATTGTCCTCACTATTAGGAAGTTTGTCCTTAATTCCAGGTTGCTTCTCTCTTTGATTAGTTTCCAACCATTATTTCTTGTCCTGCCCTCTGGTGCTTTGGAGAATAATTTGATCATCTTAGCTGCTCTTCTCTGAACTTTTTTCCAAAGTCTCAACATCTTTTTTTGTAGTATGGTAAAAAACTGGAGTCCATTTTATGATTATTAAGAAAACCATCTTATTAGACAAAAGAAATCATATAAAGTCTTCTACTAAAATGTCATTATATATCACAATCAACTTGAAAAATGCTTGTTATTTGAAACAAGTCTATGAATATTCTTAAATGATACTTAAAACAAGTAGTATTTTCCTTGAGCCTGTTGCTAACAAATCCCAAGTGGAATCTCCCAAGTGGAACTAAAGATCACTTTACAGTAATGTGAAATATATCAAGAAAGAATCAGCATGGGTTTGTAACAAGACCTGTATTTCAGTAGTCTGTTAATCCAGTAATTAATTATATTGCATTCTGTTATTTTCTCCAGTTTGCAGAAGTTTCATGTTTTTCATGCTTGGATTGATTGATTGATTGTATGGCATATAATGTCAAGGAAATCTACATATGCTAGACACAAGATGCAGTCCTGACAACTTAGAATGTTAGTTCATTTTTCCCACTGAACCCATTTATCTACTCACAATATTGCATGCTTTCAAACTGTTGGCTGGTTAGGAGCTGGGGAGCAAGCAACTGGAGCTCACTTTGTTTCACAGAGCCAAGCTCAAATTGCTGGAGTACAGAGCTTTCTGGCTGGCAGTTACAGCATCATTAAGCCTCTGTACCCCATGCATGGATAAGAAAATCTAGACATGTAGAGCTGTGTGATAAACATAAATGTAGAGCAAGATAAGGAGATGCTATGCTACTTTACATCTTCAGGGTTTATCAGGTTAAGGTCTCTTCTCAGTGATTGCCAAGGCCCAGAGTATTCCATAGATAAGTCCATAGATAAGCCACATAGAAGACAATATGATTCAGTGTAGAAGCTTCTTGTGTAGGACCTGTACAAAAAGTATAATAATAGGAGTCTGTAGATTTGTCTATGCCATTTTTCCTGATCTTCAGTAACTAAGATCTTAGTCAAGTTCCAAACTTTCCCCAAAGCTAAACATATATTTAATGATTCCACTCTTTGTAAAATCAACCCAAAGATTTTGGACTTCACAGAAGTCGCTGTCTAAGGCCATAAGATCTGGGCTCAAAAATCCACATAACAAGTAGACGGTGGCAAATGGATTATTCTCATCTCTTTGGTACTATCTGGATTTTTTCAGTCCAGATATGATAGTCCCAATTTTAAAGATTCTTCTTTGGAAGGGAATCTAAAGTTATCTAGAGGATAATCAAGTTCCTGGAAGTTGCTATTTTCCAGTTTCTGAATTTGTAATTATCTAGTGGACTTACTTTTTATATTCAAGTGGCTCAGGCACTGTCTGACTGAGTTTCTTTGAATGTTATCTTGTTTCTGTGAATTTAAAGGATGTTCCAGTCCTTTGCCTAATAATGCTATAATGATATTTTTTATCAAGCCTTTGCATCACATGGCTTCAAATCATGAAGCCATGTGAAGCCAATCATGAAGCCAAATCATAATGCAAACATTAATATGCGCCTTCTGAGTTGTGTAAATCAACTTAATTCATTCAAAACGTGTACCCCAAAGTCTATATATTCCAGAACTTGTATCTATGTATATATTTCTAATGTGTTTATGTAGCCATCATATATTTTAATCTACTGTATTTTGTATAAATGTATCCAATGTTTCATTATATTTGTCCATGCAAAGTATGTTTGTAGGCAACCCACTCATACTTGGCAAGTGCAATCAGTTGTGCAATCCACTGAGTGAAGTGAGCTGTGTTTGATTCACTTTTTAATGATGTTAACAAATTTCATTCCAGAATTCTTCAGGCATTTGATTTATTGTCTATAATCCTTTAAATATATCCTTTACCCTTGTTGCATAATGAAATATTGCTGAAGTTGTATCTTGTTAGCTTGATGAGTCTATAAATTTTCTTTAAATTGTAATTTTATAAGAAAGGCTTCATTATCTGAGCCAGTCAGCAACAAATCTTGTTTTTGCTGATGGTATGAAACGTCTCCATCTTTGCTTGCAGAATTATATAGCTAGCTTGGTTTCAGTGTTGTTCACTTAGTTCTGTCAATAAGTAGAGACCTCTTTTAAGGTGTTGGAAGAAGGCATTTGCTATAAACATTGAACTTCTCTTGGCAGACTGTTTCTGACATAGTTTTTTGCACCAAAGCCAGATTTTCTTCTTATTCCAGATGCTATTTTATTTTCACCTTTAGCATTTCAGTCTCTTATAATTGGTATAATGCTTTTTGCAGCACTGTGTTGACAAGGGGCTTCAAGTTGTCATAGAACTAAAGATATTCAACTTCTCTGTATCAGTGGATGGTGCACACACTTGGATCACAATATTAACTAGCTTGCCTTGGATCCAGTCTGAGATCATCTGTAATTTTGGAAGGTATTGATTGATATTGACAATCTTTGTTAATAATGATAGCTACTGTTTTTTTATGATTTTTATGATTTTATTTTTACCCCGCCTTTATTTTTTTTAATAAATAACTCAAGATGGCGAATACTGCTTCTTCCTACTGTTTTCTTTAGAATAAACAATCCTGTGATGTGGGTTAGGCTGAGAGAGGGTGACTGGCCCGAAGTCACCCAACTCATTCTCATGCCTAAGTGGGGTTGGAACTCACAGTCTCCTGGTTTATAGCCTGGTGCCTCAACCATTAGACCAAACTAGCTGTCTTATTTGCAATAGATGATTTGGTGTTCCAATGATGTGAAATGATCTACTCCACTTTATTTCAATTTGCCATAATATCAGTGCTCATCCTTGTCTACTCTGAAAACATCAATTTTGTCTTGGTTTATGGTTCTGATGTTCCAATGCATCATTAAACTGCTACAGCCTGGTTTTGCTAGGAGTATGTAAGCCAAACATGAAAATAAATAAGTGGACTTTTTCCTTTCCTTTCCTTTCCTTTCCTTTCCTTTCTCCTCTCCTCTCCTCTCCATTCCATTCCATTCCATTCTTTTTTCATGTAAAACCTCTTTTGACTGTGACAAATATTTCAGATTATTTGATTTGCTCTGTGCTATAATTTGAAAAAAAATGCATCAAGGTTGTTCCCCCCTCCTGTTTATATAAAATGCAAATTTCATACATGGGAAAGCTGAGGATGCTCGATTTGAATTTTTGAATCATCACTGCAATATATTTTATACTGGTTAATTTTAAATTCTGGCCACTTTACAAATTTATATTTTGTTCCCTCAGAACTTTGCTTTAAGAAGATGGCTTTACACATTACATTTTGTATCATTTTATCTCTAAGCCAAGAAAAAAAAACCCCAAGCCAACTCTGGTGATAAAAAGCCTTATTCTCCAAACAGTCATTCTCTTTTATGAAGAAAGCATATTTGAAATGTGTGCAGGATTCATGATATCGTCACCAGAGTAGTTCAGCCTGGCGCTAAAAATGTGTTGGAGAATCGGTCCATTGAAGATCTTCCATTGAGTAATCTACAAGACCACTATAATTCAGATAAACATTAACAACTGTAACAACAGCAACAATAGAGTAATGATACAATATTCTAGATCTAAATACATTTGATGTTATTTGGAAGATGAGATATTAGCCTATTTGGACATCTGTAGAGAAAATACTTTCTAAACATTAGTACTCGGTGCTGCCAAAATTGTGAAAGAAAGTGTGTTATTCAGTGTAAGGAACTGAAAGAATCCAAGTCAATGTGAGCCATTGCCACAAATATGATAAACTGAGTAGGAATTTTAATAGGATAATTATTGTATTGCAACCAGGACTTCAGTTGTTGCAAATAAATTTAAATCATTTTTAAAGCAGAAAGGAAGGGTTCCAGTTTATTATTTTCCATTTTTCTGCAGAAGAATAAACAATGTGGCTAAATAAATATGCAAAAAATCTTAAAAAGATGATTAATTTTTATGCATAATAAAGACAAATCATAATTTATTAAAAAAGATTTAAGGTGATTTAGAGTAAAGTCTTACATATTTATTTATGTGTGAGTCTCTTGATCTCAGTAGTCCTACTTTTGAATATATTTGTATAGGGTGTTACAGGTAGTTCTTGGGTTATGACTATGATGTAGTCCATTATGGTCAGAAGTTTGGATGATTGTTAAATGAACCACATCATTTAAAGATCACCCATCCTTGTCTCCCCATTGCAATTTTTAAACAAACATGCAATCATTAAATGAAGCATGAGATGTCTCAGGAGGGAATCGGCAGGTTGTAAGGGTGAATGACCATGGAGGTACAGTAGCAATTACTTTGAAACTGGTTAATAAATATATATATTTGGTGGTGGTGGGCTAGGTCATAATTTCAAATGGTTCGTAAATGACTTCTTGTAAGTTGAGGACTACTGTATTAACAATCAGAGAAAGGAGAGAAAGAAAAGCAATTCCAAATATGGACATTCAGTTATCTTTATAGAAGTCATACAACTGAGATAGCGTACTACAAGAGGTCCATTATTCTTGCTTACATACATCTTTCACAAATTATGCATAAAAAGAGATTCTGGCTATACGTTGGAGAATAAATGGCAGAACCTGAGAGTGGAGTGAAAAGAGGGATCAGCCTAGAATCCCTATGTAACCACAAATGAAATCAGTGCCCCCTCCCATTTACTGCCTTGGACCCTTATCTAACTATGACTGTTAGTTGAGGAAATTCCTGTGCATAGGCTTTGAGCAATAAATCAGCTCAATTGAACCTTCATATGTGGACCTGGTCTTTTGTGCCTGATGTTACTTTTGTACATATAGAACTGAAAGGGCTTGTAAAGGAAAAATGCCTATTCAACTTATAAAATTCTGCTTTTGTAGATCAGCTAATTGCTGAAAAAAAATTATTTCTTTGTAGTTTTACAGTAAGTCTAATGTAAGTATTACATATTAACTGATTGGCTAGTTTTAAGAGCCAATAATTGCTGTATGCTGCACAAAGTCACTTGTTTGTGAGATGTGCAGATCTATAAATTGGATAAACAGACAGACAGATAAAATACATTTAGAATTATAAGAATCCTTGATGCTCTCTTTTTGTTTGTTTGTTTTTGCAGATGTTTCATTATTTAACTAGGTAACATAATGAGTGTGTTGATATGTGAATGCACATCCGGTATATGCACACATATTTTCCAGGTAGCATAACTAGACTGAAATCAATACAAATATTTTTAATAGTCAATTGCTACTATTATCCATTGGGAATCTAAAATGATAGATAGAAGTATCGGTAATACTTTCTCAGAAAATTCAAATGTTGTTTGGGATTTTTGTCCATTATTTTATTTTTCTAACAACCACTTGCCTTAATAAAGTTGATATTTTCTGAGCATGCAGAGATCTGAAGGCAGAAATACTAGCTTGCAAAGCCCTATCAGAGTAAAGAGAAGTAATTGCATTTTTCTTTCTCTTTTTTCTTTCTTTTCATTCATCTTTTATTTTTATGATTTGCCTATTACTGGTTGCAATGAAATAAGAATATAATTATTTATGTCATAGTCTGATGGTGTTTTGGAGGAATGGAATGCTGCGGTCCTATGGAAAAGCAAAAAACGTGGAAATCTCTTTGGCAGCTATAATGGGATTTAAGAAATTGTATCTCTCTTTCTAAAGTTGGATCTTTGTCTCTGCTTTTGGTAAAAGAAGATCTAAAACATCTTATGATCTTTGGACAGCCTTGCAGTGACCATGGGATTGAGCCAAAAGACACTCTAGTCAAATAGGAAAAGCATGTACTTTTCAATCCAAGTTAAGAAAATTGGACAAAATTAGGAACACATATTTCATATTAAATTATATAGTATGATAACTACAATAATTACCATGAAACATTTAATTCTCCAATTAAATTTAATAATCAGGTTACTACAAAAACAATATGTAATATTTAATGTCAGAAGCCTGTATCTCCAAGTACTGTCTTGTGGCCTCTTTGATGCTTTCCAGCTATTTGAGGTCAATTTATGGCAAACCATATTTTCCATTGTCTTGGAGATGCTCATTTTCTGGGTTGGACATATTCTGAATATGAAGAGGACCTATATAACTAATTTACACATCCCATAATATGCAACAGCAGATAGATGGATGCATAAATGGGAATGTTGCAATGAAATGGTCTGTGATGTGTAAGGAACAGCCATAAATGAACAATATGTTGCAAAGATTGCATACAATATAAGAATGAGATTCTTTTTGCCCAAGCTCACAGGCACTATGGTTCTTGGACCTTAGTCAAGATTTTCAACTGGCACCTCCATGAGTAGCAATCCTGTGGAGGGCAATAAGGGCAGCAGTTGTGAACACAGTTAGGAAGTTCACTCTTACACACAGATTGTGCTTTGCAAAGTGTCAAATTGGATTTTTGTTGCTGGTGGACTAGCCTCTACCATCACATATTGTTAAAAAACAATCAGCCACACAGATTGAAAAAGCCCTTGGGGACAATCTTACAGCTGCAGAAACTATTATTTCCCACACTGTCAGAGCTCTCTGCTCTTCACATAAGGGAATAATGAGTTGCTTTTTAAAAATGAACTGTCCTGGTGGTTATATACTGAAATCTAAGCAATCTTATATACCTGGGGGTTCTGCATCTTGATTGATATGTATTGTAGAGGTGCTGATTTCAGTAAAAAATATTTCAAGATGTTCCTCAATGAATTCTTCTTAGAATAGTGGCTGGTTTCCAGTTGTGTAATTACTGCAGCTGCACAAACATTTGGGGTCAAAATAATTCATTTTGAACACAAATGTGGGTTTATTCAAGTTTTTGATGAAAAGTCAACAATTCAGTATCTTCTCTCATCCCTTATCTTGAGTTTTGTCCAGAATGAATCATGGTTCTAATATTAAAGTAATTGCTTCTGTGTTTCAAGTAATTGTTTCAGGGGAGCGTTACCAATCTTTAGGATCGTTAAGACCTAATCTCAAGCATAACTCCCAAAGCAACCAATCCAATAAGGAGGTAGAGATGATGGAAATGAAGAAAAACTCAGATACAAAGTAAGAGATGTAGAAAACATACCCATGGTCAGCCATAAAAGACTTAGATGCCTATACGCTAACGCATAAGGCTTGGGGAATAAACAAGGTGAACCTGAAGTACTAATACACAAGGTCAAGTATGATCTAGTTGCCATTACTGAAACTTGGTGGGGTGGAACTCATGACTGGAATGTGCTGATGGAAGGATATAAACTGTTTAAAAGAAATAGACCTAACAAAAGAGGAGGTGGATTTGCATTATATGTAAGAGATCACTACATCTCTACATAAAATGCATAAAATCAAGGATGAATGCATATGGGTTAATATAAAAGGAAAAAAGAATGACATTGCCATAGTTGCATACTACAGGCTCCAACTAAGCAGAAGAAATAGATGCACTTTTTGCTAATCAGTTAACAAATGTATATAGAAAACACATAACAGTAGTAAGGGGGGACTTTAACTACCCTGACATCAACCGGGAGACAAACTCTGCATCAAATGGGAAATAACCAGAAGCCAGCACGAGTTTGTCAAAAACAGATCATGCCAAACAAATCTTATTTTATTTTTTGACAAAGTGACTAAATTAGTGGACCAGTGAATTGCTCTGGATGTAGTATACTTGGATTTCAGTAAGACATTTGAAAAAATAGACCTATTTCTTAGTAAGATAGAAAAAGTGGGATAGATAGCATCACTACCATATGGATTTGTATTTGGCTGTTATTGGAAGGAAGGAAGCATGGGGTACTCCAAGGTTCTGTCTTAGCCCTGTACTCTTCAATGTCTTAGATGAGGGAATAGATGGGAAAATTCATCAAATTTGCAGATGATACCAAGCTGTCAGGAATAGCCAATATCCCAGAAGATAGGCTCAAGATCCAGATGGATCTTGACACTCTTGAACACTGGGTCCTATCTAACAAAATGAAATTCAATGTAGAGAAAAGTAACGTTTTATACTGAGGCAAGAAAAAAACAAATGTACAGGTACAGATTAGGTGAAACTTGGCTCAATAGCAATAACCACAAGAGGGATCTTGGAGTCCTAGTAGTTTAACCTAGTGGTTAATGACTTAAATATGAACCAGCAGTGTGCTGCAGCCACCCAAAAAAGCCAATGCAATCCTATTGTATTAAGAGAGGGATAGAATCAAGATCACATGAAGTGTTATTACCACTTTATAAAGTCTTGGTAAGACCACACTTGGAACAGTGCATCCAGTTTTGGTCACACCAATATAAAAAAAAGATGTTGGGACTTTGGGAAGAGTGCAAAGAAGAACAACAAAGATGATTAGGGAGTTTGCAGGACTTGCAGGAATTGGCTATGTCTATTCCAGTGAAAAGGCAGACTGGGTGCGGTGACATGATAAAAGTATTCCAATATTTGAGGGTCTGCCACAAAGAAGAGGGGTTTTTGCCCAAAGCACAGATGGCAAGACAGGAAACAATGGTTAGAAACTATCCATGGAGAGAAGCAACCTGGAACTGAGGAGAGATTTCCTGACAGAGAGAACAATAAACCAGTGGAATGCCTTGCCTTCAGAAGTTGTGGGTGCTCTATCATTGTATATTTTTTTAAAAAAATTGAAATGGTATAGGGACTCCTGCTTGAGCAGGGGGCTGGACTAGAAGACCTCCAATGTTCCTTCCAACATTGTTATTTTGTGTTCATTTATAAGCTCAATTTAATCATGTATAAATAATGAAAGATAGACTTTCAAAGTTATTTAATTCCCATTAAAGTAACAAAATTAGGATCATATGGCTCAGAAAGACTGTGGGAATTCACAAGTAGTCCTATGGTTTCTTGGAACCAGATTTTTGACACTGGACAAATGTAAGCTTGAATATTCAAATGATTCTTAGTTGCGGGTGCTAAATATTTTTGAGAACCAAATTCCATATTTACAGATTGAAACATGAAATAGAAATATCTCCTCAGTATATGTGATCTGAACTTCTCAAAGATGTGAGCTTATGATGTTTCATCTTGAATTAATGAAATATAAAGGTTTTTTTAAATGACTTTTAAATGAGAGGTTTTTAATTAGATTGAAAGTAATCTCTCCACCTCTTAGAAAAGACTGTCTCTGTCTGTCTCTGTCTGGTTGTCTCTGTCTGTCTCTGTCTCTCTCTCTCTGTCTCTCTCTGTCTCTCTCTGTCTCTCTCTCTCTATATATATATTCCAACATTCTCTCTCTCTCTATATATATATATATTCCAACATTTCGTTTCTCATTTAGTAATTTGTCCTGGCATCCCTTTGTCCCCATACAAAATGAAAAAAATGTTTTGATTCTATTCTTAAATAATGCTTAGATCATCCAACTCCAACCTTATGTCCCCCAAATGTGTTGGATGATAAATTCCAGCCACAGCAGTAAAGTCAGGATGCCCTCTAGGGTTGTTCTCTATTGGGAATTATAGTCTAAGATAAAACGAAATATAACCAAGCTTGGCTGATCTCAAGAAACTAAGTAGGGTTGGACCTCACTGATGCTTGGATAGTGTACTACCAAAAAAATATCAAAATTGTAGGGTAGACTGGAAAGTTAAAAAATAAATATTCATAAATAAGGTAGACTTCTACATTGCTGTGAAGAAAATGATACAAATCACCCATGAATTCTTATTGATGAACTGCAGTATTTTTGCATTTAAATAATTATGAGGTAGCCAGCTGTTGTGTATGAATGCCTGCTTTTCATTTTACAATATTTTCACTGGTCTTCTGACTCCCTGCCACTGTTATTAGAATTTAATTTGATTGTTAAAGCGGAAAAGGAAGGATACACAGAAGAGACAGGGGGAAACCTTGGTGAAATCAAAATGGACCCATTTTCCAAATGGATCACGAGATGGGTGAAAATTATGCTAGCCATGGAACTGGTGAATATATCTTCTCTTCTGTTAGTACCAGCAAGGAAACATCTAGGGAAAACCTGTCCCTACTGCTATCAACATGGCCCTTTGGAGGCCTTTGTGATTGGCAGTTTCTTCCTAAGCTTCCCTATCGCTCTATATCTCTTTTGCTCTGATAGAATAATCTCTAGAAATAATTAGCAAAAACATGGAGTATATAGGAATAGGATATGCAAAAATCACCCAATCTATTTTGCAGTCTGATTCAGAGCTTTCAGTAATGATCTATTTAGTCCAGGCCAATGTGGAAGCAATATAATCTGGTGTATTGCCCAACTGAGATTCAGAGAACCAATACAACCTCCTGAATATGATTTTCCAAGGCTGAATTAAAAGTTTAGGAGCTGAATTACTGGTTTTGGGTTTTTTTTGTTTAAATAAGTTGGGGAAATAAAATTGGTGGGACAGGACAAGAATATGTATGATATATTTGGGGTCTATCACTTGCAGTCTTTATTGAATCAAAGGTTCTGGAACAAATTTAATTGTTTCCTAAAGTGAATGTGCTGCTGTATGGGTTGGAACATTATGACCTAGAACATAACAGACCTCTCTCCTTAGCCTGAGATGAGATTTTTTATGTCTGCCTTGAATCTCATTCTTAAGCCAAGCCGCATTACACAACATTCTAACCATCACCAAGAAAATATTTAATAAGAACAAACAAGCTAAGGAAATTGGAAAAAAGAAAAACAAGGCATTTTCAAATGAAAAACTGTAATACATTTTCTCCCTAAACCCTTCTTACATCTGGAACATAACCTTCTGGAATTTGTCTCTTTTCTCATTTTTGCTGTTGAATAATATTCTTCTGTCTCAGTTTTTCCATGGGTGTGTTTTGAAGTCCTACCAGTGAGAGCTAAGCATTTGCAGAGAAATCTGCAGGTGTCTATTTCATCTTTATTTTCAAAGCAGGCGATCCCTGTTGAGAGGAAGCACCATCCTGGACTAGAGAATAAAATGGCATGTTTTAGATGTGCAGTTTCAGTTATTTGGGAAAAGAAAGAAAAGGAAAAAAACCAACAAAAAGTTGGATTAGATAACTATTCAGCAGGAATGTATTGCTTCCTAGGTTAACAAAATGATTCTGTTATTTTATTAGCCACTAGGAAGGAAGGAAGGAAGGAAGGAAGGAAGGAAGGAAGGAAGGAAGGAAGGAAGGAAGGAAGGAAGGAAGGA
>JANHFL010001736.1:184660-201504 GCA_032468155.1 Oxyrhabdium leporinum | reverse complement strand
TTTTATATAACACATTTAAAAGGAAAAGTAAAGGTTAAGATTAGACTTTGAAAAAGGATGTTATCAGGTATGCTCAACAATAATGTTATTACTATAGAAGGGTGTAGCAAATATTGAACAACTGAAAAATGAAGGACTATTTAACAATATAATATGTATAACGACATTAGGACCATATAAGCTTGATTAACGTAGTAATTTCCTTTTGCATTAATATTATTTTTGTATTAATATGATTGAAACTCAGATGCCACACCGTCCATGTAACAATATGGATATAAAAAAAAAATTGACCAAAAAAAAAAGTTTCATTTTGGCATATCAGGCCTCTGAAAGAATTACAGTTTTTTTTACAGAAGCAGTCCATTCTTTAAAGTAGGATTTTCTATTTTTGTTTTCATGTAAAGAAATCTTTCTTCATTTTTAATAAACATCACAGAATAGGTATTTTTTATTCTGCAGGTATAATTGTGCAAGCACTAGTCCCTCCTACACTTTTCTAAGAAGATGAGTGGTCCCCTAACACCTAACATTAAGGAATGTCCCACTGCCCGTATCACCTTAGCAGACAATAATGTTCTGACTTGGGACACTTTTCCAATCCTCAAAATTTTGTCAACCTGATCCTAAGAGTGGTAGAGAGAGACTTTGGGGCTCAGCTGATCATTTATTTTCTCCTATTATTGTCTGCAATTCTTATTTTTTTAAATCCCATTACATTATTCATAACAGAAGCATGCATTCTGTAAAGTTTTTTTTATTGCTGTTGTTTACAATGGAGTTGAAAGATGTTTTGTTTTGTTTTGTTTTGCAACTGTGTGCTAAGAAATCAGAATGTCTTTTCTTCCTGAAGGAACATTTGGTTCTGTGGGACTTGTTCCAATGGAAACTGCCAACCTAAGGTTAAGGATAGTTTTTAGTTAAATACTTTAAAAAAAAAATCTTTTTTTTTACTTACAACATTCAATGGAATGAAAGAAGAATGGATTATAATAGCTTATTTCAACATTCAGTTCATAGTTTACATACATCACTAAACTTATCAAAGTAAGAATTATTATTTTTAGAGTTTCTGTATTCTGTATATTTTGCAGATAAAAAGAAATATAAATTATAATATGATTCATCCCACTGAAAAGTCATTATTTAAATTGTATCAATGTTTCCTTAAAGCAGTTGCCCTTATCTTAGTATGCCAATTTGAATTAATGACATTTTCCATATTTTGAGCAATTATTAATTTATCAGGCCAGGGTAAGAATACAATAAGTTACTTTTTTAGTTATCTCCTCAAAAATATGTAATAATCCCAGCTCTAGAAAGCATTACATCTTTTCTTTATTTATTATTCTAACTTCCTTTAATATTGTCTTTTTCACAAGTCTACTTTACATATGAAAATAAATCCTTTCTGATTGCAACCCCTTCCAATATTTTTATGAATAATTATGAGATATTTGTACTAGTCTAGCTGAGGTTAACTGTGAACAAATCAATACCTGTGATTGCCTCTCTTGCATGGAATCTTATTACCTGATTTCCAAAGTACTTACCACTTTATTCCCTCCCATTGTTTTTTCCCCCTAAATCTGCATTTTATATTTTATGATCTGAGTTTTTTTCTGTTTTTCCCTTGAAAGCCTGAAAACACAAACATTAGTATCCCAACTTGTAACTGCACTGATATAAATTGAAATATTTAAACTAAGTTCTTTAGTACAGTGCCCAATTATTTTCTTCCACTGAAAGAACAGCATTTCATAACAGAAGAAAAATACAGACAACAAAGAAGAATAAAGCAATAGGAAATTCTATTGTGCAAGAAGTCTTCTCAGACTAACAGACAAATATATGTTACATTTAGATGCTATGTCACACTTTAATTTTAGATTGGTTTATATTAATATAAACTCCAGAGTGTCCAATGAAACTTCCTTCAAGGTAACTTAAGTGCTGCAGTTACATCTGAAGTTTGCCCCCTAAGTCTTCCTTACACATTAAATGAATTTATGATGAAACAGCACCAAGTTAACTGTCTTCATCCCCACTATCCCATACAGTATGCCTTAAACTCATTCAACCAATAAATGAGAGGTGGTTTTCTTAATTCACCTTATTAAACTTTAAGTTGTAAGTTGTCAACAGAGGAACATTTCACATACTAAGGTCTCCTCCCCTTGGGATGCTGCTATAGGACATTGCACGCAAAAGACCCAGGGACAGTTTCTTTCCTCATGCCATCACACTGCTGAACACTTAATTCTCATAATACTGTCTAATGTCTATGTACATTTACCCTTGTATGGCTGTACCATTATTATTATCCTTCTCATCTTCCTTATTACCCCCTCTTATCGGTATTATTATGATTATTATTGTTCTGTTGCTTTTCATATACACTGAGAGCTTCTGCATCAGAGGCAAATTCCTTGTGTGTCTAATCATATTTGGCCAAATATTCTATTCCCTGTTCTGTTCCGTTCCTACCATTCCATTCCATTCTATTCTATTCTAAGTTTTCACCAACAAAATAAACATGGGAAGGGATTCCACCACATATTTTTTTATTGTTTTGTATGTATGTGTAAGGTCAAGAATCACCCAGACTTCAATAAGGAGTTTTAATGCAAGAATTAGGAGTAAAAGGCAAAATCTTGAAAAATGTAGGAATAGTAATAATATATTATTATTTCGTTCATTAAGGATAAATCCTTCTGCATATCTTGAATCTACTTCCAAGACTTTTTGAGCCTGGAGTAAGCTGCCATTCATGAGATAAGCTACTAACAAACTTCTATTTGTAGGATGTTTTTGCCTAGAGGTCCCCTGTTTCTTTCTCAGCCTCCTCACAACATGGTTCTTGTTATGCAGAGAATGCACATCTCAGCATAAAATCACAGATAAAGAAACTGCAGTATAGATAACAATATCATCAGTTTATGGAAAGTAATCTTGGGGGATTAATTCTGGCACTTGTGACCTTCCCTTTCTTCCACAAGTATTTTTTCACTCTTCACCCATGGCAGTTGTCTGCATAGATAGCTTGTATTTTCTCCTCCTCCCCCTCTTCCTCCTCCTCCTTGCTTGGTCACAGCAGCTCTTTATTGAGATTGCAATAGCATTCAGTGGCATGATCAAAAGATCACTGTCAACAAGTAGACAGCACTAGCATCAGGTGATATGATCTAAATGCCCCAATGAATACTAGTGCTCCCAGTTGATCAGCTATAACAATCAAGCAAAATGTGAGCAAGTTTCTCTGAAGAAGGCCATTTGGGAGAAAATGCAAACACATTGCATAGATGGCCTTATCCAATCATACTTTGCATATGCACAAAAACTTCACCAATTTGCATGCTGGCAAAAAAGGGCAACACTGCAAATACAATATGCAAAAACATTTACCTATATTCAGAGATCTTGCTTGTAATTATCAATCTCAGTTTCACAAAATTGTGAATAATAAGACCACAGATAACACAGGCAACCTGTACCCATGTATTTATCTTTTTTTGATATTAGTACATGGTTTTTGTCTGCTTCTAGCATAACCTGTACACTGTGTGGAACAATTTTAAGTGAGTTAGGATGTTCTTCAGAAAATATTACTTTGAAATAAATTTGCAAAAAAAAATGGCAATAGCTTCTTAAGTAGCATTTAAACAATGGTAAAATCTTTTCCCATGAATTGTAGGAAATAATATTTAAAAGTATAGTTGGTCTGATCAAAGGAAAGAAGGATGAGCCTCTCCCCAGTGGCCTGGATCCTATTTCCCATGGCTAACAACCATTTCCAATCCTTTGTCAGATTTCTATTCCTCCCCCCACTCCCCAGTGTCAGATGGTATTATTTAAAGTCTGTTCATCCACTTGTGTGGGATTCCTATGCTATAATATGCAACACCAATGACAAGAGGACTGTTATACTGGGGGTGTTATTGAAAGCATTGTTGATACTTGCAGGCTGCAGACATCTGTAATGTGCTACACACAGCGTCTGGTAATGGAAATCCTTATGCAAACCATATCAAACAACTTTTTGGAAAAAGAAAAAGGATGTACATATTACATCCGCTTTGAAATAATTAAAAATATTTATATATGCCAACCATGTGAGTTTGTATCAAATGCTAATGGTCTTATATCCTATAATTGCAAAGTTGTCTCAGATTGATTGTAGAAAGACAGTTTAACCACACACACACCTCAAAATCAAAGGAGCTGCATATGCCTCTTTCCCCACCACCTTTTTTAAAGTTATAGTGGCTTCAAACTTATGCTGCCAGAATTTAAGGGCAAAATGATTTAAGTTGGATGTTGTGAGTTTTGGTCCCAGTCCTAATTCCCATTCCAAAGGCCCAAAATTTGCGGAAAAATGGACCCAGTATTTTTAGCCCCATTTAGGAACATTGCTATATCGTTAGAAAGCCTCTTATTGACCCATTACAATAGCTGGTGAGGAAGGAGGCTAAATTACAACTCTAATCCAGAAAGTGCTTTTACATGAGGATGTGAGTGTCACTCCTTCCCAAGATTACAAAACAGCTGCTAGTTGGCAGTATCGGCTTCAGCTCTCTCCTTGCTATTTTAACTGGAGGGTCTTTTCCTTTGCATGTCTTCTAAGGAAGGGGAGAAAAGTCCTAATCATCCATATGATCTACGCCAGGGGTGTCAAACTCAAGGCCCATGGGCCAGGTTTGGCCTGCAGGATGCTTAGATCTGGCCCCCAGGGTCATCCTGGAAACAATGAAGGACCAGCCCGTGGTGTATCTGCCAGTGGAAATAGAACTTGGGAGGGCTGCATATGGCCCTCCCAAGCTCTGTTTTTGACTGTGACGGCCTCCTGCAACCCTCTGCCAGCAAAAAACAGAGGTCAGGAGGGCCACATGTGGTCCTCTCGAGCTCCGTTTTTGCTGGGAGAGCACTTGGGCAACCTCAGGCACTCCCAACATGAGTGACGTTGAGCTGGCCATGCCCCCCCAGCCCCCCATCCCATTCCGACATCAAACACAACCCTGATGCGGCCCTCAATGAAATTGAGTTTGACACCCCTGATCCACACTGTAATGAGAATTTATTCAATTTTGTAAATACTTTTTATTAGTTTAAAAAGTGTTAATTTAATAGCCCAGATGTACAAACACAAAGCATATATTTCAAGGAAATTTTAAACTTTTATATGAAAATCCTTTAAAGGCCTTTATGTAACAACTTTTAACATAATTAAAAAAATAACCAGTGTTGCTTTGTACATACTTTACATGTACCTGCTTTTAACATTTAAGCATCTATTAATCAGACTTACTTTATATAAAGGAAATTATTCTTGTTCCAGATAATAAATCAATAAATGTTCTCATTTTTCAAAACTAGATTAATATACTGCTACAGATGTTTTAAGCCTGTTACAAAAGCTTAAATGTCTGTTTCAAATATTGTAATTCTTCAAAGATACAGGAATAATGCATTTTATAATGCATTTTATTTTTCAGTAAGACATTAGAAAGCAAAACAATTACTCATATTGCCTTTAGAAATAATCTGAATGCTTTATTACAAATGTTTTTCTAGTTAGTAGCATTCTGTATAATCTATTGCTAAACTGCCGATTAAAACACAGTAAAAATGTCTGGATCAATCAAGGGCCACAAGTCAAATTTACACTTACTCATATTTGGGAAAAGAGGAGGAGGAGTCTTTTACATTAAAAACTGTACAAATATAGAGAACCTAGTTGAATGAAGAACTTTGCATTTATTTCTGGTTTTTAAGAGAGCTGATATATCAGGGATAATGACATGAATGATGATGGAGAAACATTTAAATGGAATGAAATTGAATACTGGCCACTGTTGAGGTCTACTCAGATGCTCTGATGATAGGGTTGTGTGTGTGTCAAGACAGACACAAAAAGAGGGAGAGAATATGATTGCAGTTTACAGCTGTTCCATTTATATATTCCTCCATTTCTACTCAGCTCAATTAAAAAAAATGTATAGATGGGAACTGAAGGAGGGAGAATTAGGGAAAAGTATTTGAGAAAATTGGAAGGAGAAAAAAGGAATTGTTGATCATATTCTATCCTAAATCCTTTTCTGGATAGCCTCTTGCTACAAATATGTTCCTTTACACGAAAAAGAAAAGCAAAAGAAATAAAATTCTTATTGTAGAAGTTTTATGGTAACCACTGCTTTATTCTGGCTTGCTGTACAGTATAGATCAGTCTTCTTTTCTCTGTACCGACAAAAATCAATGCTTAGATTGGATGGTAGATACATGGAACATTGTCCAGTCCATAAACCTATCTAATCCATGTGGAGTGACCAAATATTTTGGCATCTTTATATCTAATGAATGTATTACTGTACCTTGTAAATTATGGTGGGCCACAGCTAATGTCATCACAAGTAATGGATTGTGATCTAAGATAACAAGCCCTTGATCCTTAGAGCTTGCTAACAGAAAATAAAAAGGAAAGGAATTTGAAACAGCAAAATAAAGTGCAATTTTTTCAAATACTAAATATATTTAAAAGTTGTTTACAGGCCTCACTGGAATATGATTTTTTTTTAATAGAATAGAATAGAATTCTTTATTGGCCAAGTATGATTGGACACACAAGGAATTTGTCTCCAGTGCATAAACTCTCAGTGTACATACAAGCAACAAGTGATAAATCATGATCATAATCATAAAATACAATCATCATAAATCACAAGATACAACACTCAGTGATACTCATAGGATACCAAATAAGCAATCAACATAAATCATAACAGGATACTAATAAAAGCAATCAACATAAATCATAAGATACAAAGTGTTTCTTGATCAGAATGAACTGGGTCAGGCGTTCAAATGCATAAATGCTTTGATGAGATTTTACAAATTTAAATCTGTTGGTGAGGGCTACAGTCTGTAATGCTCAGCAGATTATTAACAGATAGTTTTGAAATAGCTCTTGCTGACAGATGAAGTGTACTTAGATGCCTGTTTGGTTGTCTGAAAGCAGAGGCAGTATCATACAGAGATCAAAAAACTCTGATCTCACCTGAATGTATTACTTCAATGGGGTATTCTTTCTAGAGTATTTAAAAAAAGTTTTGATAAAAATGTGTCTTCTAATCTGTTGCTTTAAAGTAGTGTATTACTTAAGCAAATATTTAAATATTAAATTAGGTTTTCTGTGTGCTTGATGTGAATATAATTCTGCTTGCCTGCCAAGCATGTCAAAACCCCAAGCCTACTTTCATTTGCCAGGGTAAATGTTTATTTTGTTTTCCCACATAATGTGCTCTTTAAAGTGTCACCAATATACCAAATCTGATTGCTTTTTAATAGAGACATGGTGGGTTTTGGGGGGAGGTTTTTTGCTTTCATTAGGAAACAGGATAAATTATCAGTAAAGCTCAAGCTAATGAATCCACATACAGTTGATGTTCTTTGCATTCATTTTTCCTTTCCATCCCATTGGACTCTCTCTTGCACTCTAGGATAAACATCAGAATAATTGTGTTGTTATACCAGTATTTGAAACTATGTGAAACTGTATAGCATGAAAGCTGTGCAAACTCTTGCTTGATTCAGTCTTTCAAATTTATGAATGCTCCCTTGATTGTTTTCAGAATTCTAACTTCACGATGCATAATGGATAGTTTTAAACATTTATTTGGGAGAGAAATAAATGTATAATTTATGGAATATACAAAAATCTTGCCATTTTTTCCTTGATTTAGGCGGTGTAAATTTTAGTGTTTTATTTTGCGTTTTATGTTTGAATAAGCTCCAGAATAGGTGTTCTTCAGCTTTGTCTCCAAGATACACTTAGAAAGCCCAATTTTCATTAGGCTTATTTCCATAAATTTCAGTGATGTGATTTAGGTCAACACTGCTTGGTAAGGTTGCATTTCAAATTTTCAGTGAAACATTTACTTGAGGGAATCTTCTTAGATTGAAATTTTACATATTAAGAAATTGAGATTAATGTAAAATTAATGTATTCTATATGTAGTTCCTTTTTTAGGTTTATGGAAAATTATAACCAAACAAGATTTAAATAAACATTCAAAAGGATCAGCTGCCCCAATATATTGTTTTTCAAAATACATAAAATGGAAGGAAAAAGCATTTACTATTTTTTTATTATAAAATATATTATTATATAATATGTAATATAATATATAAACATATTATTAACCTGTAAACAAAATTCATATACATATGAACACATACATGCACATGCTTACATTAATGTAAAGAATAAACTTCTGTTTGAGAAATAGATACATTCCCATTGCAACGTCAGCATTCTAAATAATTTCACTAAATCCAAAGAGGATACTGAATGACAAGAAAAATTAAGAAAAACAAATTTCTGCAGAAGACTAGATATGCATGGGCCTGTCATTTATATAATTTTCATCTGGTTGAGTAAGTCTCTGTGCAACTTGCTACGTTCCTCATAGATTAGCTCAAAAATAGTTCATAGAAAATTCCAAACAGGTAGAAGAAGAAATAAGAAAATATGTGATTACTACACACACACACACACACACCACACACACACACACACACACACACACACAATTCATAAACATTTTGATTATTACTTCCTCTTCAGGCCCTTTTAAGGTTGAAATCTAATCCTGCCTTTGGTATAAATTAGACTTTCTTGTTAAGTTGGAAATTCACAATAATGTTTCGTATAACTTTGAAAACTGCTACTCTTTACATACCATATTAATGGGTAGAAGAGAAGGATGTGCTTTAAAATGCAAAATTAAATAAGATAACAAGAATTGCTTGGGTGTCTGTTCTTTATTTGGATGCAGCTTATCCCAGCTTCGATCAATGTGTTACAAAAGTTTTGTTAGCTTCAGCTGAAGACTCAGACTGTATCTAATTTTTAAGATGGTTTATATCATTGTATACTTTTGGCTTCATTTTCTAATTAAATTTTATGTGGATTTTAGAGGACATAATCAGCTAAATTACAAATATGAAATAAGCTTTAGGGCCTTTACAATTTGTAATAAATTTACAGTTTAGCAATATTTCATTAACTCAAGTGCCATTTGATTTTTGTGATTATAACAGCAGTTCTGTTTCTTTTATACTGAATATTCTTCATGGTTTTTGAGTTATAAAATCTCCAATCCTATAATCTAGGATGATTTCTTTTTGAGAGTGAATTTCTATTTCTTCTGGCTTGTGTACATACTGGAAACCTTAGGACAGGAGAACATGTTGTTGGTTTGGTTCCCTTGGCCTTATGGTAAAGCAACTCTGGGGCTCCTTGCTGCACCACAGATCTTGAGACAGCTCTCCTCAGTGGTGTTGGCAAGCCCAGTGGAGGTGAAGTAGAACACGATGATTGTCCCTAGGAGAATAGAGAGGAAGGTCCACTGGAGGTGATGGCAGCAGTATACTTCATGCTGTACAGGGAAAACAAAATGAGAGGGATGTAGATGGTGGCAATGCAATTGCCTCTATGCCACATAAATTATTTATTTAGCTTCTCAGAATAAATAAATACTGCCTCTTAAGTACATACTGTACAATGTAGCTTATTTCAGTATTTTTTTTTGTCTATGAACAAAGTGAAGCAAAATTAACAGATTCTAGTTTGTCCTTTCAAAGCTATAGGATTTCTGCCAAGTTTTAATGAACATCAGACTAATCTTTCATTATTATTATCTTTCATCATTGTTGACCTTAACCAAGTGGAATGTACTTAGTGCTGAGTTGAAGCTACTCATTTCATGTTCAATTAGCTGTTCTGTGACCAGTATTCTTCTGATCAACAATTTCTTCTTCCTTGCTCCTTTATTGACTTGGTTTAATCTGGTTAACAGTATTCTTTGCATTGTTTGGAAGTTGCATCTGAAAGGGTAATGTCATAGCATCTGCAAAAAGGAACCATATATGTTCTCGTTATATTGAATTAAACTGGATGGCAGCATCAGCAAATCAAGTTGAGTAGAATGAGAATAAAATGGAACCAGATATAGAGGAAAAAAGTTTCCGAAAGACTGAGAGAGACTAATATGACTCCTATTTTAAGATAGTCACATATTATTTTATCCTACATTTGAGCACTGCTCTGTTTTCTTGCTTTGTTCCAGAATATAGAAATAAAAAATAGGCAAGGAGAACTGTTTTTATTGTTGAAAAATAACAATAATGCACTGATAAATGAATAGCAGAAGAGTATTTAGATTTAGTTTAACTGTTTTCAAGGTTTCTCATATTATCATTTTGCTAATATAATAAACAAATCGTAGCAGGATTATGATTAAGATAGGCTACTCCAGTGAAGTGTCATAATAATATCTTTTTACAATGTTATAACTTGTTCATAGCTGATGAAGTAAAAAAAATAAAATAAAGGCTTCAAGGAATGTATATGTATATGTGTGTGTGTGTGTGTATGAGAGAGAGAGAGATCATCCTGTGATTCATGGAGAAATGTAGGATAGAATTGTATTAATGTTTTGGGTGATGTGTGTATTTATTAGTTTATATCATTTTTCAGAGAGCAGAAAGACAAGCACGAGTGATGGATTCAGCACAATATGCAGAATTCAGTGAAAGCCGTCAGTTGAGCTTTTGTAAGTATTGTGTAAAAATTTTACTCTCAAAAGTAGTATTTTGCATGTTGGTAGTGGTTAAAAAGCAAATACATTTAGTGCCAAGACAAGGGGGAAAAAATGCCATTTGCACCTAACTTGCAATAATGGCACCGTCTCTCGTTTTTTTGTTTTCTCCAGAGGCTTTTAATTTGCCTGGTAAGCCCACTGGATGCACATCATCTAAATATAACGCTGTTAAAGAAAACATGAGAGTACATTCAAGTTCAGTGAGTCTCATTACGGATGAATTTGGGAGTCCCTTCATAAGATTTCTTCTTGTACTAATCTCTTGTACATATTCACCTGCAGTATGATTGTATAAATTGATTACACGTGATACTGATTGCCTAGCCATCTGATATTTAACGAGGACAAAATCCTAAGGTAATTTTGTGAGTGTTCCCCTATTTTCCCCCATGGAAAAAATAGAGAAATAATAAGGGCATGATCATTCAAGGATCTGCTTAAAAAAGAGCAGAATGCGATGGCAAGTTAATGAGATAAATAGTAGTAAGGAAAAGTACAACTGATGTTGGGATTAATTTTAAATCTACAGCCAGTTATTAATTAATTAACCTGATAAAGTTACCCTATATGCCCCTACATTTTCAAATATCATAACTTTCATTATCTGTTACTTTATTAAGGGTCTTTGTCACAAAACAATAATAAAAATAACTACAAACAATGCTAAGAGCTTAGAGGTCAAAGAGAGAAAAAGAGCACACTGAAGGAGTCATTAAAAAAAAACCTCAACGAAATAGCACAGTGTGTTCCAGTGATAAATGAAAGCACAAAAGCACAAAATCTTTAAATGAAAGGCACTTATCTAGTTTTCCATAACAAGCATTTGATTTGGAGAAATGACTGGTTCACTTGAGGATCACAATGTGAAGAATAAATGACACATCCACAATTGTGTCTTCTGTAAATGTCAAATAGCAGAGAAGTTTGGTCTGTAAGTAGTGTTTTTGCTGTTCCATTGCTTTTTTTCTGAGTTCATTTTAACCATCTGTAAATAGTTAAGTGAGAACTCTTCATCTTAAAATGTGATAACCTCACATTTTGCACCTTTTAATTATAATCAAGGGTACACCTTGATTATATATTTCTTTCAGACAATAGTATCGAAAATTTGAACTTGGAAAAACACTTACATAAATACATATTGTTTTCTGAGATACTGTAGTTACTTAGTAGAATTCATCTGTACACACAGAAATGAAAACCTAGTATAAAAATAATAGCTGTTTTTGAAATATCCAATTCAAGGCTGCTTATGTGAGAAATATTGCACAGACTTGGTTAAAGAATGAAATGTATTTTGAGATAAATCAAAATATTGGTCAGATATTGATATAAATCACATTCAGAAATTCAGACATTCACTTGTGCTCCCACTGCCCCAAAGTCAACTTGTAATTGGGAGGCTCACAGGAGGCTCACATCACCTGCCCTCTGAATTGAAAACTATCTAAATGTAGGATCTTATCAGTATGCTTTGTAAATGGTGTTTCCACTTCTGTTTTCAACATGCCAGAATAACCTTTTTAAAAAAGAAAAGAAACATATTTAAAAAGTATTTTAAAGCATAGGGAAGCTTTCATTTCTTTTAATATTATATCCATTTATCCAAAAGGACAGTTATTATTTATTTAGCATAAAGCAATGGTACATTAGCCGGGAGACTACAGTGTTAACAAAGTAGTTGTTTAGCTTCTTTGCTAGCAACAAAGATCAGATTATTTAATTCCATTGTCATACCTACTGCCCTCTATGCCAGTAAGCTCTGGAAATCTACAACAAAAATTATTCATAAGATCAATGTCTCCCAACAATGTTGTCTCAGAATGATTCTTCGTATCTTGTATCGGGACCATGTCACAAACAAGGAAATTCTACAGAGGAATAATTCCTGAAGACTCTCTGAGATAGTGACAGAAGAATGCTCTTTGCCTGACATGTGCTCCACATGAGTGAACAATGTCCAGCAAAACCCACAATCAATTGGATACCACCAGATGGTTGGAGAAAAAGAGGAAGGCCAAAGAAAACTTGGTGCTAAACATTTCAGGAAGATCTGAAAAACATCAACCTTAAATGGAAGGATGCAGAGATTGTAGCTGCAGACCAAAAATTGTGGCGTATGCTTGTAGCCTGATGTGCTTAGGATAGGACATGATGGTGGTGATGATGATGATGATGATGATGATTGGCTCTCTCGCTGAAAAGTTTGTTCAAGTCCTGCCTTAAGCCATGAAAGTCAGCTTAGACCAGTCGCTCTTGTAGGGTACCTTGTAGGGTAGTTGTGGGGAAAATAGGAGGAGGAAGGTGTGTTAGATATGTTTGCTGCCTTACATTATTTGTAAAAATAATAAAGATGGAGAATATTTACTGACTGACTGACTTGTCAGTGAACTCAGAATCCTGAATGTTGGATTCCATCACTTACATCCGAGGTTACAAGGTCTTACTCTTCATAAGAAACAGTAGAAATCAGAAGATACAGGCGTAATATTTTATTTTTTCCCCCAATACAGCCAAAAAAGCCTCCAAATTTCGAGACTGGTTGGACTGTAGTAGCATGGAAATAAAACCAAATGCAAGTGCTATGGAAATGCTGGCTTATTTAGCATATGAGACAGTAGCACAGGTAATAAGAAAATATTTTTATTTCTGATGATTTTAGGGGAAGATGCCATTTCGTTACATTTGAATTAGTGGGCAATCATGGACAGAAGCCACAATGGACTCAACCAGTCTAGCAAGATCTCCCCTACACTTTTGTTCCCCACCTCTCCTTAGCCTCCAAATGCCACTTCCTTAAATTCAAGGGTAGAATATCCAACCACCTTGCCCATTCCTCCTCCTGTTTTTCAAATGCCTTACTTCCACTGATTGGCCTTGTTTTTTCTCCTGTTCATCCAACCTTGAAATAGTTCTGTTCAAAACATGCTTGGTTCAGGTCCATGTGTCTACATAATGGACTACCAAAAGCTGGCTGTTCCATATGCTGGATGGTGGGTGCACAGAACATTTTGCATGTCGATATTGCAAATTAATATGGAAAGATTCTATTCATATAGAAAGAAAAAACACATGCCTCTAATACTTTCCAGGACTAAATTGATATCAAAACATTAAAAACTTTCCCCCTTTTTTCAGTGCATCCTATGCTTATTAGTAGCCAATCAAGTTAAGATTTCAATCTGTTCATTTTTAAATTGTCATTTTTCCTTAGCTGGTGGACTTGGCCCTTTTAGTCAAGCAGGACATGATACCAAAAGCTGGTGACCCTTTTAGTCATGCAATATCTGCTACTTTTATTCAGCATCACCATTCTGAGGTAAATATGAACTTAAAGTTGGTAACTTACAGAATATAGTATATCATTTCTAGTTTTGCTTTATGTTTCATTACAAGGACTTAAATTTCAATAGAAATTTTTGTGCAAGCTCTAAAGCAGGGATGTCAAATTCACATTTTTTCCCCTTCACTAAACCGAGCATGGCCATGGCCAGTGCATGATGCATCCAGCCCATGGGCCGCAAGTTTGACACTACTGCTCTAAGGGGTCTAAATCACTTTTCCTGAAAAGGCTCCCATCACACCTTTCTGCATATAAATGAACCTATAAAGGGGAATTAATTGATGATGTTACCTAATCAGTGAATAAAATGTTTGTAAGAAACAACCAAACAAAGGACTCCACAGTTCAACCCTCAACTGCAGATATTCTCTTCTATTGGAAATAACTATATATGCTAAAACATTTATTCAATAGCTCCTTTGCAGAGGTGAGCATTTTTTCTTCCTCTTGGGCCCACCCTAGGACCTGTACATATCAATATGAAGTGTCAGGGCTATATGTGGCCAATGCCTACTGTAAAGGGAAATAGAAATAGCTTTGAGGAATAGAAGGAAGAAACTGTAGCCATGTAACCTGAGAAACCATCTTAGACATGACCTCTAGTTCTGAAATAGATAAAGTATGTGTGTGGGGGGGGGAAGCACATTCAGTCTTGCAAGATTCTGTTACTATAACTTTATAATAAAACTTGTATTAGCATTCACAACTTCAGCATTCACAAGTTTCAGAATTGATATACCTCAAAAGATTGACACTTATTTTATTGCAAACAAATCTTTTGGCCTTCCTTGCAATAGATTGAGAAGAAAAATCAAATCAAACTATACCCCTTCTTTCAAAAGTATTATTGTTAAATGGGTTATCTGTAAGTAGATTTACAGTCAAAGACTGGTGAAAATGTAATAATTGAGATCCTAACCAAGGACCTAAGAATTATTAAGGCAATTTCTCTAGATATAGATAGTTCCAAAGCAGGGTTTTGGTTTTTTAAATAAAATTATGGTTCATTACATAGTTCATACTGCATTTGGCATTTTATCCGCCTATTGAGTCCTTCCCAAGGATCTGGAATAGGCAGATGCTGATGTTTTGTAATATTAAAAGTATCATTGCAGGATGTAAGCTGTTCCAAGTATTATTATTATATTGTAAAAATATGAAATTATTACTATTATTTACTATAATACAGTAACCTCATAGAGTCCATCGATGCCTTCATCTACTTATTTTGTCTTAGACCTAGTGGCAGGGACAGTGACCATTTCTGAAAGTATATTTATGGAATACTATTGTATATACTGAATACTATTAGACTTCCACCAGAAAGATTTGGATTCAAATTGTATGCTATAGGATATATATTACAATATGTTTAGATTCAGCAGTGAAGCTTAATCAAGTATAATCTCTATGAAGAACAGAAACTATATTGGATCTTTCTGGATTTTGGAGGTGGGGAGGATTAGGAAGGAACAGCTCCAGAAAGAAATGTTGCAATTGTTGGAATGTCCCAATTTCTGACCATGTTCATGTTCTACCATTAAAACATGGAACTGAGTGGTAGATATAGTCGGAGAACAATAGGTGAAGGAATAATTTTGTGTTTTTTCAGATGCATATTTTAGGGCAGACTGCAAATATGAAAAGCAATCCAGACTCACCTGATAATACTCCCCCACCAACACCCACCCTGCCATCAATGGGCCCACAGTACCTTGGGAAAATTCAGTCTGGGACTATGGGGAATGGCAGCACTGGACAAGATTCCTCCAAAGTCAAACAGCGAAAGAAGAAAAAAGTAAGTTAAAACTAACAAGACAATCAAATGTTTCAGCTCCTCCAAATGTGTATTCTGTCCTTCAGAAAAGCTTATCTGTACAGTGTGCAGGTCTTTCAGTATGCTTATGTGTCAGGTAATACTAATAAACACAGTATTGAAGAAGTTTGCAGCCCATCTAGTCAGACACTCCGAATGATGCTCGGAAGTAACGTTTAAGGATCTGTCTGAATAAAGGAAAAATCCTTCTCAAGTACCTGCTTTTCAGGTACTCTTTGCCTTCAATTTCTGGCCTTCTTTAAGGAATCGCTGACAGGTATAGCTAGCATATCAATGTCCCCTCTGAAGCAGAATTCTCCTTTGGATCCAGGTAGCTACACATTCCTGTTTCATTGAAGTATAATAATTTTTATCTTGTGTCTTTGTGTGTGATTGTTTTGAGATATAAGTTGTCTTGGGAATCTAGTCTGAATAGAAAGATGGAATATGAATCAAATAAAGAAAAACTATCAAATTAAGGCATAGATAGAGTAGGATTATGTGAGGCTCAGCTAATCACAGTGGAAAGTATAGTATGTATAATTCTCCTTTTCCTCCTTACCATGCTTGTCTTTTAATGTTTGTCTTCTTTCTATTGCTAACCGTTTGTAAGCTACCCAAAGCTGTTGGCATTTGATTAAAAATCAATCAATCAATTAATCCCCAGCACATGTTTCATTTTTGTGCTGCCAAATGTATGCTGCCAAATGGAAATTGGAATGGAACACATATGGAAATCTAAGTTGCTTTGGAAGTTATGATTTGTTTATATGAGATCTGACAGCCATTTTAGGTACTCTTGTGATTATGCTTCAACAAGATCAGTTTCCTTATTGTGCTGTAGTTCTAGAATAATTTTCCCATGAAAATTCATTTTGGATAGAATATTTTTTCCCAAATTCATTAAAAAAACTTCTAATCATTCAAATGTAAAACTACTATAAATTGAGATTTAAAATAATAACAGAATAATACATGAAGTGATAAATAAAATAAATGAGATTAAAAAATAAAATAAGCTTTGAAT
>JANHFL010001736.1:153564-166838 GCA_032468155.1 Oxyrhabdium leporinum | reverse complement strand
TCCTCCATCCCCCCTTATTGCATCAACTTCCAGAATAGCTCTTAGGACTGCAAAATTTTCTCCCTTTCTCTGAGAGCTGTCAGGGATGTCACATTCTAATAACACAGTTGGCTGACACGTGAATGAGGCTGCTATAGCCAGGAATTCTGCTGTCTCCTGTATAAAAAGAGCCAACTTTATGATGGAAATTGGCTAAGGAGCGTCATAGCTGGAGTGGTATGGTGATATAAGTTTCTATCTACTCCCAGCAAATGTTCAACCTTCTTTATATGTTCACATGTGGCATGAACTCATCTAGACAACAACTTTTCATCTACCTGTCTCTCTAATTGTCCCTATCATGAGCTGCTTTGATACTGTCCTAAACATTTCAAATAAGTCACGTAAAGCACTGCATATGTGGAATAGATTCACACTTATCACAAATAATAAGCAAACAATGGGAATTTTAGTAAAACATTTATAATTGGCAATACTTATTTTAATGTGTGGAACTTTCAAATTCCCAGAAATCTTCATTTGGTACAGTGAGGGGAAAAAAGCAGAGATCTACTGTATGATATACTACAGACAAAAAGAACAATAAAGAATAGAACACCAAAATTGTGCAAGAATAATTAAATTCCAACCAATTCAAAATGGAAGTGTTGCAATGGCACAGCAGTAATGTAGCCTATACAATTACATTTTAAGGCAAATAGAAACTGTAAATGTAATAAGCCTTCTAGAGGAAGGGCTTAGGTGTATTTTAATGAATTTGGGGGGGAAAGGGAAGGATCTATTAAAAAAAGAACCATGAAGCTAGAGCAGGGATTAGACTCAGCATTGGTTTGGCAAGACATTTGAAAAACTATATATTAGTACTGTAGCTAAAAACAGAACTTCCCTCTTCCTCTTTCTCCCCCCGCTTTCAAAACTTTCCCAATATGTGGCAGATATGATAAAAGCATAAAATACTCAATATCCTGCAGCCATAATTCTGCAACTGAAGAATCTAGTAAATATCAGTAATTTCATAATCAGTAATTAATAGACCTTTAAGCCAGATAAAGAGCCATACACATCCTTTCTCTCAGAGAATGTGTGAGAGGCTATTTCCATTCCTTCTCCAATAGCTCTCCCTTCCTCTAGCATGGTAAGTCCTGGAGACTGTATGGGGAAAAACCATGATATTTCATCCTCTTCTATCCACTCAGCACACAAATCTGGATTCCACATACTGGAAGTCCTTGATGAAAGACAAATTTAAAAAAAGCTAAATATTTCAAAATTCAGATTTCATAGTCAATTTGCCACTTTGGCAACTTAAAGCTTCTTTGTACACTGGTGCATTTATAAATCTTGTATCAAACCTTTTCCTACATTTCACTATTTTGATGCATTCCTGCTCAGGTGCCAAAATACACTGACTGAGTCAACAGTAGTAGCAGCAGCAGTGGCAATAGTGGTCATAAGAATGGCAGCAAGTCAGAATTATTTGAGAGGATGAAAAAGAATCAGTTTGAAATCCCTAACAACTGTCAGTTTGAGGATGCAGCCCAATAACTTTTAAAAAAGAAGAGAAATGTAACTTTATAAAGCTATAGCAACTGCAGTTGAAACAGTAAACACTAATGCATATGTACTTTGCCATGTTATTATGACAGTTGAACAACAAGACTGTTTTTCGGTCCAGAGTTATAACTCTGGCATGGTAGTTTATTTCCATGCAAACTTTTATATTTTTAGCTACAATGTACTACTTCTCCAGCATAAAATGGTTGATACACAATTCTTTTTAAATAAAAGAATATAATAATATTTTAATAAATTAGTCTAATTTAAAGATCAACAACCCTATTTAATATTCTTCAAAACACAAAATCATTCCTATATTCTAACTCTGGATTCTAAATTTGTCACAAATTACCTAGATCCCTCTTAACAACATGTTCAGTTTTTTTGTAAAATAAATTCTAGGTTTAAACTGTTTCCAAACATCTTCTAATGCAATGTAATCTGCAAGCTTCAGTAGCCAAATTAAGAAATACATTTTGTTTAATTGAATGCTGCAATTTAAGACAATTAAAATTCCTCATGTAGTAAATCATTTTTTAGAAATCACCATAATATATTCGTATAGAATATTAATACATTTCTGCTTAACTAAATTTAAAATAATTTGCAACTTTCAAATAAAAAATATTATTCCAAAATGTCAACTTCTCATGCATTCATAACCAATCTCCACCCTTAAATCTTCCAAATATGTTTTGCAGTCTTTAATGATGGGAAAACAAGTGACGTTCAATTAAAGAAAGAACCAAACTCTGCCAAGGTATCAGAGCAGTCAGTGACAACTTTCTAATTCTGTTCCTATTGGTGTTTTTTTTTAATATTTTTATTCTATCCTGAAAATACAACACAATACAACCCCACCAACCTTTGATATCAAGATGAATGATATGAATGATCTTATAAAACATTAATTCTTCCACCTTCATAAGAAAATATCAATTTAGATAAAGAAAAGATAAAGTATATCCATCCTTTAACAACTCCCTCAATAATTTATCAATCTGTTTAAAATGCCTAAAAGTGATTAAAAAGGAATTCATTAAAATGCAGGTAGTCCTCGACTTACAACAGTTCATTTAGTGACTGTTCAAAGTTACAATGGCCCTGAAAAAAGTGACTTATGACATTTGTCATACTTAAGACCATTGCAGCTTGATTTACATTCAGATGCTTGACAACTGATTCATATTTATGATAGTCGTAGTGTCCCATGATCACAGGATCCCCTTTTGCGACCTCCTGACTAGCAAAGTCAATGGGGAAGCCAGACTCACAATTTTACAACCGTGTTACTAATTTAATAACTGCACTAATTCACTTAACAAATGTGAAAAAAATGTAAAGTGGGGCAAGACTCACTTAACAAATTTCTCTCTTAACAACATAAATTTTGGGCTCAATTGTGGTTGTAAGTTAAGGACTACTTGTACTCTCTTTTGGAAGAAATACTGTTGGAGTGGCAAGAGAGATACTGGAGATGATGGGAGCAATGATGATAAGCAAAAGGAAATCTGTTCCAGACTATTTGTATCTTTATCTTTCTGAAGGGTCACTCTCCAAAATGCACAAAGCCCAGACCTTTTATCCTCGGCTAGTAATGATCATATGCGTCCTCTGCATCCCTGTTATTATTTCAGCGCATTAAGCAACAATATGCAAAGAAGGAAACAAGCAAAAGGAACAGCTGCCTGGCTCTAGCTTACCGTACTAATACCTACAATCAGTTGGTGCTGCATGTAAAATGAAGTTTTCTGTTTTGTGGATGAATGATGTCTCTTCTCCATAATCTAAAAATGGCAAAGTTTAATAAACCTTCAGTTCAATGCAGCTAAGGCATTTAAGGCCGATTGCAAATGTTTCCCACATTGGGATTAAAGTAACAAATTCTGTATCTGAAGTAGCATTATATTGAACCCTTTCCCAACTGGAGCAGAAAATAAATTTGGTAAGATGACTGTTACTTCCTTTTGGATGCGATTCTTTCACCAAAGGCATCCTGAACAGCAAGTGTGCCATTCCTGTTGTTTGGTGAATAGTGCTTTGGCAGAGATATTCAGGTTTGCTTGCTGGTTTTACATCACCGCCCTTGTGGGTTGAGCACCCGTCTTCAACATCAGAGGAGGATGACAGAATATTAAAGAATTGTCAAAGACAAAAGCTTGCCGATTGGCAGCTTGGAATAAAAGGATACCAACTAAAGCGTTTGTGTGCTTTCAGTCAAAATATTCTCCGTTGACTTCATAAGACTATATTGAACTGAAGTGCATTTCTGCTACAGCTATTGTACATGGATGGTTTGCTGTTACTTCACCTGAGCTTGCAACAGAATTGAAGTACATTTGCATATATAACTAGTCAATCAACTGAAATTGCCTTTTCAATACTTGGCATTGAAAAACCTGGGGAAGGGTCTTTCTCGGATGCTGTATTGCTGACATCCTTTGCTAGAGGAGGTTAGAAAATGTAATATGTACTGTAAACATGCATTCAGTCTTCATCTGTATCTGTTAATTGTTGGATTAAATTAGATCAAAATATTCACCAACAAATAGTTATTACCACTACAGCCATCCTCGTTCACTGAAGTACTGTTAAATTGGAAACAATATAGCACAAATAGGCAAATGCTGAACCTGAGATTAATGGGGAAAAGCATGAAATGTCAAGTCACATTTTTGTAGGACTCTTTTTAGTGTATTTCCATAAATGCTGAGAGAATTATGTTGCATATACTAGAAGCTGTTTATTTTCATTTCTGGCCCGATTTTCTACATTGAGAAAACCATGTCTAATGAACTTGAGCATTCTTGAAGGAAAAAAAAAACACTTATATTTTGCATAATAGTTTACATGTGTGAGTTGCCTCTGAAAGGAACACTATAATTAGCTTGTCATCTTCCTGAGAGGAGACTATCTGTCTTAAAGATACATTGGTTAGCCTTGCCTTCTACAGCATTGTTATTTTCTTTGAATGAAATGCATGGTCGTGCACACACATACATGCACACACTTTCACATTAGATTTGGGTTGCTTTCCCACTTCTTGATTTTAATTTGGAGTAGAGAGTCAAAGGACATTTGATTATGCTTTCTTCCTTTCTTCAACTAATAATGGGAATAAGAGGTTGGCGTCCAGATTTCCCGTATGTTAAAACACACTGATCTAACACAGAGCAATGGCTGAAAAAGTTGCATGCTCCACTTGTTCATGATCTTGTTAGTAAAGGAAAACAGTGGACTGAAATGCTTTCCTGCTTTCAGCAAACTATGTGCACTTTTGTTTTTCTTTAATTAAACCGGCGGCACAGTAAGTATAAGTATTTTAGCACTGGCATATTTGAGCTTGAGGTGGGGGAGTTCACTGGTGGTCATATTATCACTGAGATTTGTTTCTCAGCACGATATGAAATGATCAAATACTTTCAGATTTTAAAAAATCTCCCTTGGTGTTTTTCATTTATAACTAAACTTTTAACAGGAAGTAAAGAATTTGTTTTTGTTTAAAAAGTAGGCTACAGTATTAAATGATGTGTGGAAGTTTTCCAGAACTGCTGGCTAGGAGAAGGCCGTGGCAAATCACTTTCTATCATGTAAAAAAACAAAAACGGAAACCACCCTGTATTGATGTGTCCATGCAAGGCTCTAGGAGCTGAGCTTGACATAAAAACAATGCTATATCCTGAAGAAGGAAGAGATATATTGAAGAATAATTATTTGATTTTTTAAAAGCCGATTCTTCATGTCATATGCTGTTGTATAATTAAAAATGGTATAACAATTACATATACATAAGCACATACACACCATTTGCAGGGGCGGCGCATGCACGGAACCATCCCCTTCTTCCCTGCCCCCATTCTTCTACCGCCACCAGTCCACAAAGCTGGAATAGTTGGAGACCGCTATTTTAATAGATAAAAGTTTTTGCAAAATGGAATGTTTTTAACAATATATTTGGGAATAAAGCACATGTATTGGATGCATCTCTACAAATCTAAAAGAATATTTTTAATTATTTACTTGATACTGAAAAAAAAATAGATTTCACAAGTGTGAAACAAATGTCTGCTCAGTTTAGTAGTAGCAGTTCCTTTCTACATGGAATTGCTCTGTCAGTGAGTCAGTGAACATAAGAAGAACCATAAAGAGGGTTGCATATACAAAGGATGCCATCATACAGCATCCTTTTAGGTAAGCAGTTTTATGAAGAGCACAAAAATTCAATAAGATAAAGAAATTAAAGGCATGGATAAAAAAATAAAAAAGTTTATTTTAACACTTCTTATTATATCTTCCCTTCTATCTTTGCAAACCACCCCATCCATACATTGCTCCAGAGTTTGCCTTTTGCTCTTTAAACTTCTGAGTTTTCTGGTTTGGGGTTTTTCAGCAACTCCATTCAACCATGACTTTCTCAGGCTTCCCTTTTCAACTCATTTACTTTTTCATCCATATTTGTTCTATGATTTTTTATTCATTCAAAATACACTTGCACACATTTTTTTCTTTTGTTCAACAAACATTTGTTCCTCATAAAAGACTTTATTTATTTATTTAGACTTTGGAGATATCCAATTCCTCATTCATTCTGGCCAGTTACAAATAAAAGAGGAAATGAGAATACAAATAATTCTTGACTTACAACTGGTTGTTTTACAATTGGTCAAAGTTACAGCCACTTCAAAATAGTTGCTCTACAGCCCATAAAACACTTCTAGCCATAGTTAATGCCCCCCAGGGTCACATGATCACATTTATATCTAGTTCTTGACACCACAGTTCAAAATAACTCAAGCCCAGAGTAGAGCTACCAATAGCAATGTGAGATATAGTTAAAGGAATTGTGTATGTTTAACCTATTAAAATATGAACCATAAATATATTTAGTTAAGATGTAATGAAGCAGATAAATATCAGGAAGAACTCCCTGACCTGTGTGACTGTTAGCTGGTAGAATCAGCTGCAAAATGATGTGGTAACTTCATTAGAGATTTTCAAACAGACTGGATGATCATCTGTTAGAGGAGCTCTAATGGAACATACATCATGCAAAGGAGTAGACTTGGTGACCTCTATAATATTTCTTAACTCTAATTCTGTGGAAGAAAAGAGTTATTTAGGGTGAATGACCTGGGTGTCTAGAAGTACCCTAATAGTGAATTCAGATTTGTGAATTAGGAAAGTAAATAGAAAATACTGAGAACAGACATGGTCCTGGGAAAGACAGTGAATTTCTAGAGGACTACATGAACATAGTAATAAAAATGCCTTCATCTTGTGAAGTATGTTGAAATCGTGTCATTATTTCTGTTACAGACATTATTCACTCTCCAGCAATGATAGGAGAGGAGGTATTTATGAGCACTGCTATCCCCACCCCAAATAATTTTAATTTTCCCCCAGAGAACAGATTTTGCACAGCCTAAATTCCAGGGAAGTATGTTTAGGATGAAACATTATATAGCTGTGGTTTTTAAATGTGTTTTGTGCAATTTGCACTACAGTTATTTTTCTAACAAGTTGTAGATGGTGATGATGATGGTGATGATGTCAGTCATGCCATGTCAGGTACAATTATAGCTCCTGAGAGACAAAAAGGGGTTGAAATTGTGATCTTGAACCATTTCAGAAGATATTTAGATTTGTGAATATTGTAACTACTTTTAGGGAAAAATATTAACCAATTGTAAATCTTCTGCTTCTATTTAGCGCTTTGCCATTGTAGCTTTTTTCAAGCAAGAGAGAGATTCAGAAAAGTTGGTCATACAAAAATGATTACATAGATAGGTTTTTCCATAGAACATAGAACAGCATTTTGTGAACAGTTATCAAACTGATAGAAGATCATCTATTCTGTATAGAGTTCAGGAAAGCATCTTTGCTTTTGAGAGAACATAGTTCAAAAGATGGTGAGGTGAATGCTTTAAAGGATTCTTGAAGTAGTCGATTAACTGGATCCTTTTTAATGCCTATGACTATGAAGTAAAGATTCCCTATCTTTGTGTTAGTAGATGACAAGCTGATTAAGAACTGTAATAACACCGCTAAAAACACAATTGCATTAACAAAAACATATCAAGTAAGTGATGTCTTCATATTTTTTTCAAACTCTGCTGCAAATTAGATCTGATTAGTATTTGGATGGGAGAGCACCAAGGAGTACAAAGAGTATATGGCTATACTAGTAAATGAAGGTACATTTTTGATGAAGGCCTGGCAAATTACTTTTCTAATGTTGGTAAGAAAGCAGCATGAATGGTTGTATGCATATAATCACCAGCTGATACTGAGGGCAGTTTACTCTCAGAAATTAGTGCATGCATTAGAAAGAAGAAGATAGAAGAGTGTACAGACAAAAACACCTATTCAAAAAAAAATTAAATGTAGACATTGCCTATGGAAAGAGTCTTTGTTGACCTTTGTCTTTATCCCAGAATTAATTCTATCTCAGCAAAATACCACAAACTTAGTATGTTTTAATTTTCATGATACATAAGAAAAATCTTGAAACACAGAAATGTAGTCACGAAGTTCTGACACATTAAACCACATTATGTGCAGTACCTTAGTGATGAAGCAACCTACAATTATGAGATTGTCATTATTATTGCATTTTTTCAGACCACAGTATTTATATCATGAACTTTAGACATTTTAGTTAGGCCAAAAGCCAGTCATTTCCCAAGAGAAATTAAAAGCAATAAGCTGAGTAACAACACAAACAAGATGAATTTGGGTATTTTTATTTATTTATTTTTTAAATTACTCTTCATCAGAATAAACACACTAAAATAGTGAAGCTATAAAGCAAAATGAAACTATAAGCAAAATGAAATATAAGCACTGACAATATCTGGAACCACTAAAAGAACCTAAAACAAATTGAAAATGTTGTAAAGTTAGTGCTACTAATACTTTTGAGAAGACACTAAAGAAAGACTCTTTTTATAGATAGATAATTAAAATTCCTAAATAATTTTTACTTTATTATTTGAAAAAAGCAAATCCACTGAAGATAAGCAGATATAGAAAAAGGCATTTCTGTAAATAGGCTTCTTTCCCAAAGTATGTATGGCCTGCTATTATCTGAAACCTATCAATTAGGTAAAAATCATGGTTCAGTTAGACTACTGAATTATCTAGAACAGGGGTGTCAAACTTGTGTCATCACGGCGGCATCACATATCGAGACTTTTTCTCCCTTTGCTAAAACCAGGCGTGGGTACGGCCGACGCGTCTGGCCCATGGGCCACGAGTTTGACAGCCCTGATCTGGAAGAATCAGTGGAATAAGACACTCCTGTTTTTTAAGATAAACTTCATCCATCAAGGTAGCTGCAGCTGCCTTAATATCTGATTAAACTGAAGCCAGATAAACAGTTTTAATTAAAAAGTGCCTGAAATTGAACCATCCCCCAAACCTGTATTTGTATTTGTCATTGAGCAATAGTTGTTAAAATTCACTACACTTTTTTAAAAAGTCTGGCGCAATATTTCCTTCAAGGCAGTCAGACCTAACACCTTGTCTCGAGAAGCAATGATCATCTGGATGCATTTAATTTTCTAGGCTTGATCTGAGATGAGCCAGGTTCTTTATTATGCTAGATCTCTGAGGAGTCTAATACAGGTAGTACGACCACAACTGAGGTCGTAATTTATGTTGCTAAGTGAAACATTTGTTAAGTGAGCTTATCCCATTTTACGACTTTTCTTGCCACCGTTGTTAAGCAAATCATTGCATTTGTTAAGTTAGTAACATGGTTGGTAAGTGAATCTGGATTCCCCATTGACTTTTGCTTGTTAGAATGTCGTAAAAGTTGATCATGTGACCCCAGGACACTACAACCATCATAAACACGAACCATTTACCAAGGATCTGAATTTTGATCACGTGACCATGGGGATGCTGCAATGGTCATGTGAAAAACAACATAAGTCACTTTTTTCAGTGCCGTTGTAACTTTAAACGGTCACTAAACAAACTCTTGTAACTCGAGGACTACCTGTATACTCTGTTTTTAAAATATCAGATACTGTAAACCCGTTATCGCCTGGCAAAGTGCATGACCATCCTAAATACAATGATCCTGAAAAAATAAAAGTAATATCAGTGCCATAAAATATATGTAATAATGACTTTTTAGCCTCAGCCTTTGGGCCTTGTCACTTATTTAAAGAACTGTTTTACCCCAGAGCCTTCTGGCTATGCATCTAAGAGAGCATCTTTAAATACTGATTTTTGACACAGTGTGCCAGAAGCAGTGCTTGTGATTGTCCTTTTTAAAGCACTGTCATTGATAAACAAGTTATCCATTTTCTTACCGTAATATCTTAAGCAGACTTGAGGGTTCTCAGCAGTGCAACATTGGCAGAGCTTTCTATTTGGAGAATATCACTATCTCCAAATCTGTTCTGCAGTGTGAATACAATGAAGACAGGAGAACTGCAGCATTGTGCTATACATATGGAAAGCATCTGTTGTTGGCATAGTATCTCCCTATAAATAATTGACCGCTGTTTACGTAGTCACTTTAAAGTGTGTAATACAGGTCCAGTGTATCAACTTGAGTTTGTAGAAATGTTGATTATCACCAGATTCCAGACCTGGCTACTTGCAGAAACATCACAATAATTGTTTCAGCCAGCCAATGTTTTGTGCAATGTAGGGATAATATCTGGCACAAGAGAAACCAGGAAAGTATATGGCAGTTAAAGCATGTAAAACATTTTGAATATAAAACAAATGGAAACTAAACAATACCTTACCATTTTTGTGGATCTTTTAATGCAGTTCTGCAAGATCTTCTCATATTAAAACCAGAAGTGCAACCTGAAAATTAATATCAATTACTGAAAACAAAATGCCACATCAGTAATGTTAAGATTTTGTTTAAAACCCACAAACTGAAAGCAATTCAAAACTCCAGTAAGGCTAAAAATATGAACTTGACCTATAAGAGTCACCACAAAATGCTTTGCAGTCAAAAGCCAACAAAGAAAAAAGGAGCTGATGTTTTGAGATCTCAGGGCTGATCTAGAGGCAATACTTTGTTCTGTGAGCCAGAAAAAAATGGAGACGCACAAATATATGTGTATGTGTCCGTGTGTGAGTGAGTGATTTTACTTCATTGTGTTTTTCTAGATTTTGTTTTGTTTTGTTCTGGAAGTAGTCATATCTTTATCTTTAAAGAAGCTCATGTTGGAATTCAGTGTTATTTTATTTTTAAACTAGGATTATCTGTTAATTATTTAACAATTGAACAAAATTCAAAATTGAATGAAAGATAGAAATTATGTTTTTCTGGTCTTGTTTTGTTTTGGCTTGATTGTGTATTTGTTAGCTGCGCAGTGTTATTTTTTAAAAACAGGTAGCCATATAAATTTTCTACCTACATAAATTTTATTAACTATTTTGTAAATATATTAACTACTTCTGCCAATTAACGAATAATATTTTATGTAATAACTACCGTGTTATCCTCCCTAATAATTGCTTATTCTCTTTGCTAGTATCCAACATAGGAAAAAAACTGACAGAGAGTAATTTTTCTCCCATCACAAAGCAGTTCATCCGCTGATCAGCAGATACTGAAAATAGTTAAGTCAGTTTCTTTAATTCAACCACTGGTAAGCCTAAGGGTTTGGAGCAGTAAGCATATATATGTCTTTCAGAGCATACCTTTCATTCTGTCTGGCTGAAATAACTCTTAACACTCAAGAGCATGAAGAATGGGGTGGATCGAATAAATTAGCAGATATCACAAAATAAAACTACTTTAGGAAATAGTTTACCCGTTATAATCACTGAAATACTCTAGTGAATGTGCCGGTCGTACTAAGTAAATATATTTGTTTATAGACATGTTCTGTATTAGCTTCCACTTTTGCCCAGGACTTTGTCCAAACAAAATCCCACTAGAAGTAGGATGTTCGCACCCGAGTAGGAGTTTCTTGGATAAATATTTTTGCTATATTGAGACCAAAACCACTTCTACAAATTTCAGACTTTGATTGAAATGGTATATTTCTTTTTGCTTTTTATTTCTTCCCATCTCCACCTCTGGCAACCACTGATGCATTACCTTAACTCCTCTTACCTCCCACTGCTTTGGCGAACAAGAGCCTCAATAGAAACTGAGCACATCAAGCAGGAATGAGCATCTAGCAGAAGTACTGTAGCCGCACCCACGTTTCTGCCAGCAAAGGAGCAGGGAGCCGAAGAGAACCTCTCCGTTAGGAAAGCAGCTCTTCTTGTGTTAAAATAACGGATGAGTTCCTTTCCCCCCAGCAACCAGATATAGGCATTAAGTTAAGACTGCGTATGGGATAAAGTAGCACACACTACACGCACATTTGCCAGGGAGTTATTTATGGGTAAATGTGTGGGATTGATATATGTTCACACTATAATAGCAAGAGAAAGTCTCTGACCAAGCAGCCGGTAGCAGCAGCATCTAAAGGAAAATATCTATTTTTCTCCAAGATTCTTCAGTTGCTTACATGGAAATTCCACTCCTGTCGCCCAGCGGCTGCCTGTTTCAACATCCACTGCAGTCATCCTGGTATCTCGCCATAAGCAACAATGGGGAGAAAAGGGCTAATGCAAATAATAATTAGACAAGGTGCCATATTTCAAAAGCTTTAAACATTCAACTTGTAATCCATTGAAATAATTTTTGGAGGTAATTGTATCCCTACGTAAAAGACAGGGAAATTGAAGCTCCATAAAGACAAATGGTCTTTGGGAGGCCACACAGCAAGTGAGGAAGTCAGTTAATTTTAAATCCCAGTATCTTCTTCTTCTAGTAAACCCATCCTTCCCAGCCATCCCATTCTGCTTTCTTTTCCTCTCCCTTCCTAGCCAATTGCCTTAAAATGCTCCACAGAGTTTAGAAGAAAAACGATATCAAGTACACAGACGCATTTGTCTAGATCTGGGCAGAGCTGTGCTCCAAATAAACGCGAGTCAGTTGAATAAAAACCTAGTTGCTATAAGCAACCCTATTTAGCAAAGAGTCTAATCAGGCTATTGCACAGTGTACTAAGAATCTTCAGTTATACTCTGTGGGAGGTCTTCAAGTTAGTAGGAAGCAAGTCTGCCTTTTTATGCTGTGCTCTGATTCTTAAACCAAATCCAGCTTTACAGTCGCATTCTTTTTTTTTTCTAGATGTCTCCCTTAAGGCTTCCAGTTTAACTTTATTTCCAGAAGTTTTCTTACTCAGAAAAATAAATCTATTAAACTTTGTGGCAGTGATGGGAAGAACTTCATAAGTCTGTTTGTTTTGCAAAAGCTACTGCCAAGTATTGTTTTATAGTTTCCTTTTTTAAGCTTCCCACACCATTGTTTACAGTAGCCTTTGAGAAACATAACATAGTAAGTAGTTCATTCCCTACCAGTTTCTTTCTTTTTCCTTTTGGCAAATGTTCATGTGCTATTCCCACACCTCACGCTTTTACTGGAGCAGATGCCATCCTCTTTTTGCCTTGTTTTCTTTCCTCTCAGTGATATCAGACAGAAGCTGAGAAGGGGAACAGAATTTGCTGAAAGTTGATGTAGTGCTATAGAAACTTTATATTTAGGTTTGTTTTAAAAATCAAAGACAGTGCAGGCAGGCAGGCAGGCAGGGATGAACGGGTGGGTGGATAGATGGATAGATAGATAGATAGATAGATAGATAGATAGATAGATAGATAGATAGATAGATAGATAGATAGAT
>JANHFL010001736.1:136553-147868 GCA_032468155.1 Oxyrhabdium leporinum | reverse complement strand
TCTCTCTCTCTCTCTCTCTCTCTCTCTCTCTCTCTCTCTCTCTCTCTCTCTCTCTCTCTCTCTCTCTCTCATTGTTTCATAGCATTTTATTTCCTTCTGCCTAATTACTTTTAATCTGCTTCTTCAGCATCATTTTTTCTTCTTGCTGCTTGAACATTTGCCATTGTATTTCCTTTGGTTTACGTATAACTATTTTTCTCTTGGGCTAATAGCCACTAAGAGTAGAAAACACGCCACTTATGGGACCAGCATTCCTCAATCCAATGATTGGGATTTGCATTAAAGATAACAATTCTCAAGCACAAGGAAGTTCAGCATCGTATCTTTGTATGGTTTTTTGGGAGCAAGCAGTTCAAGCCACTAATTTAACAACTCTCCAAAGTATCTCAGAACTGTACTAAAGCAGGTCTGTTTGGTATGCTATTGAATAAGCTCTTGTCCTAAAAATAGACCAGCCCTGTCTCAATTATGCGTCAGAATAAGGTTGACTTGTAAACAAATGTTTATTTCACTCCAAAATAGAACTTTTCGTTGTACAGAACTTCTGTCACCAGCTACATCTTTTCTCATTCACATGAAATAGGCTCAGAAATTATTATTTTTCCATTCAACATATTGTTGCCCCCTAGATGTTCAGAGGTTATGAAGAACAACAATTTCTGGTTGTGATTATGGCTCTTTAGATACATTCATATATCTTATTTTTCTTTCCCATCCTCAAAGTAGTATCTCAGTGGAGGAGAATTATAAGGGTATGCAGTAGGAATGGGAGAGGAAGCCTTTTCTGCCTAATATATTATTCGTTTGTTTGTTTCTATGCTTAAGTGACTCTGGGTGGTAATAGTAGCTCTAGGATGTTTTGAACAAAGATCGATGTAGGGAAGCAACAGGGTTGTACACTGAGCATAGTACAGAAGAAGTGCTTGCAAGAGACCACTCATCTTTTCTGTTTATTAAAACAGTCACATCCTTTTTCAGGATCATATAGAAGTATAAAAAATAGGCTACTTAAGACAGGTCTGGTACAGAATATAGATGTAGAAATATACTAATTACAAAGATCAGTTGCTTTTATTGTTATTGTTATGGACTGAATATCTCTGGTATGTTCACAATAATGATTGTTGTTTAATCCTGACATTTACATTTTGTATAATTTTTGGGAAAACAGTTATCTTAAATAACAGTTATTATCCTGCATTTTTGCATCACAAAAGTCATGTTGACTTCTTGGATTTTGTTAACTCTTTTACATACCTGCAAATTGAGCTTCAGTTATTGTGGTTTTAAAGAAATTCAAAACTTTGCAAAGATAGTCTTCCACCCCCTTTCCACCAGTCTTTTCATTCTTTAGGGGTTTCCCATTTTGCACTCATAGGTGACTTATTGGACGCTTTTCCATGTCATATATGCTTAAATTAATATAGATATGCCCAGGGTTTCCTGTCAGCTACACAACGCTATCTTAAACCAGATTATGTTTACCATTTAGAATTAAAGTTGGTATTTCATCCCATTTATTTGGTTCCAAGGTTTGCTGTTCTGAGGGATACACATTTAGGTTAAGTAGATATACTTAGAAAAATATAGAAATAAAAAAAAGAAGACCTGGAACATCCGATCGAGAAAATCAAAGAAGAAATTGAGAATTTTGGTCTTTTTTTGAACATCAAAAAAACCAACCTCATGTCCACGCAAGGAATGGAAACAAACACCTAAATAGTAATTAAAGGTGAAAAGATAGAATGCTTGGAAAAATACTTTCCTAGAATCGCAGATCACTCAAAGTGGTAAATGCAGTTGAGAAATAAAACATCAGATTGCACTGCGTCGCACAATAATGATGAACATGAGCCAAATATGGAAAAGCAAGGACATCTGGCAATCAAATGTATGTTAGTCTGCACTATTGTGTTCCCCATAGTAAATTATGTTTGTGAAAGTTGGACCTTAAGAAACAAGACAGGAAGAACATTGGCTCATTTGAGCTGTGGTGCTGGAGAAAGTTCCTGGGTATACCTTGGACAGCAAAAGTGACTAACAAGCAAGTACTGGAGCGCATAACAGCAGACATGTAACTGGAAGGCAAAATCATGAAACAGTGAATCACTTACTTTGCCCATGCCATGCAGGGGAATTCACTGGAAAAATAGTTACATTTGGAAGAGTTAGTGGTAAAAGGAAACCAGTGGCTGGACACCATCAAAGATGACACCCATAGCATAGAAAAACTCAAAAAAGTAGTAATAAGATCAGAAGATGTGGAGAGACCTGGCCCATAGAATCACCTAGAGTCAGATACAACTGAATAAATAACATCATCATCATCGCAAATATTTGAAACTAAATTAACTAAAATCCCTCATTGTTAAAACATTCCTTTTGCATGCTCCCTGTTCTGGTTTGCTATTCAATATCATCTTCAGCATTTTGATCACATAGGACATATACAGAGATCCAGTGTAGAACTGTGATCAGATGATGCCATTCCTACAGGTTCTGTGGTGAAACCCGGTGTTCCTATGTTTTATTGCATGTTGGCTTAATACTTTTCACATATACACACAGGCATATGTAAATATGCAAAGTTACATTGGTTATTGTGGCATTTCAATATTGAAGGATAGCCATCCACATCAAAGTGCTGATGTATGTATTAAATGAAGAAAACAAATATCTACAGCTATTATAGCCCCATAAGGCTGCATGTATTGTATTTTAATAAGTAAAATTCATTACTTGTCATTAGAAAGAGTGTTATGATTATGATTATATCTGGCAGCAGATATGAATGTAATGGAAGGATTGCAATGATTAGCTATTTACTTTGTTATTGTTTTGTTTTTATTGTTGAAGATTAGAGAGGCGCATAGGGGATGTTCTGCTTCATATCACAAAATAAGTTGGTTAACATGTTATTATAGAACTTGCTTTGTGGTGTTACTTGCTACTCTATTCAGAGAGTAAAATATATCAAACAAGCCCTTAGAAGGGAAAAATACTGTGCCATCAGCACCATTTCTTCCTTTCCTACCTCCTCCTCTCCTTTAAGTAGTTTTTGTTATCTCTGGTCTTTTCCAAGTCCCCCCCCCCCCCATATTCTCTGAATCAAATTTAATTACAGTATCTGTAGCTGCCACATCTCTTTTCTCAAATTAGTGGGGGGAGACCAACTATTTAAACTATTTAAATAATTAAATTATATCTTCATATATGTTTAGTGTTGAATTAGAGTATTAAAGGTTTTTGCTGTGTTATCTGTTAGAGTGTCTTGAGGGAAGGGGAAATACTATTTTTTGCCTGAAATTTGAAGCATAGATTCTAGTTGCTTAAGCAATACTGACATCTTTGGATATATGGCTCTTTTGTTTATATGGTCCATGCCTGGCTTTAGTTAGAATATTTCATTTTGAGCTATTCATTCATATGACATTGCCTAATGTTTTATTTGAAAGTATTTTTTAAGTTCAAAGTAATCTTCATCTAATAGCACATTCCAGCGTAAGCCTGTGTATAAGAGAGAAAAAGGTAGGACATTTCTTCTAGATAAATGTCCATTAAAACCTCTAAGAGTAAATTTTGCAATGTTATTCATTCATTGGCTCCCAAAAGCAGAAAAAAAAATCATGTCAACATTTGAAAAAGTTTCCATTTTATATGTAGAGAATAGTTTTCAGAAACAGGTTCAGGAAGTCTCTCTGTAGATGTGGCTCTGAATTGAAATCTGTAAAACTGTTTTTTATTAATATTTGTGAATATTAGAAATTCTAGGAAGTGTGGGAAATGTGTGCATGTATTCACTGGATTACGAATCCCAGCATCACCAACCCTACTGTCTGAGCTTGCTGGGAGATATAGTTCAGCAATATCTGAAAGATCTGAGAATTCGAAGCCCAGTTTTATGGATGTATTTGCTAGTGATTAAGAGTCTATGAAAGAATTAATTGAATTATTTGGGTTGAGATGTGGATTTTTAGGATCTGGAATTTCAGAAAACTTTACATGATTCATCTGTGAAGGCTTTTAAAATGGTAAAATAATGGTAATAGTGAAAACTATTGTATCTTCAAAATAGAACAGATTCCCAACTTTCTTGTGGCATATTGAATTTGGATTATCCTTTGGTCTACAGCATTGAACTGCTACAGAGAACTTTATTGTGTCTTTAGATGCAGGAGATAATAACGTTCTGATCATTAATGTCCAGAACATGGTAGATATAGCAGTTGTAACTGAGTGAGAATAGTTGTTAAAATTGAATGAAAAATATAATTAGAGCATTCCCTACTTCTGATTTTTGTCCCACACAAATAAATGTTAGGTTTAGGTTAGATCAAATAATTAGGTTGGGTCATTACCCAAACTAAGTAAGGTCATCAGTGCAATGAAACATCTACAAGGAAACAACTAAATTCAAAGAGCACCAACGACCACTTATTTCAACCCTGAGCTACAAATATTTTCCTTGATCAAAATGTTGTTATGCCAGCATGTTGTGGAACCTAACAATATTATTTTTACCCTATTTACCTACAATCTTTTGGACTAGGTGGTATAAAAATTATTATAAATAAATGAAATATTCAGTGTTTATTCCTTGGTGAAGGCAGTAGTTTGACTCAAGTTATCAAGACTGCTACATGAGAATTACTGCTAGATGTTTGACATCAATGCCTAAATGTATTCATTTGTTACAATTTTTCATACATAGTTTATATGAATGAAAGTGTACTGCTTTTTAAGTTTGTGATTCACAGTAAAAATTAATGCATGTTTAGTATTTAATAATTGATGTAGTAGTAGTATCCATGGTATCTAATGCTGTACTTCAGTTGATACACCAATTCCTTTTCTCAGTTCTCGAAAGAGTTCAGCTACTCTTTAATGTTGTTTTGAAAACATCCAGTCTTCAGCCTGTCTTTAAAAATTGATTTAAGATTTTAGTTGAAAATCCTGGTTTTTAACATCCAAAGCCAGAAATAACCTAACGTCAAAACATCTAAGGATTGTCTACTCCAATTTGAATCCGCCTACCATAGAGGCTTTTCTTCTGGGTGTCCCTCCTTTGGCAAATTAGTTGTAGTTTCTAAAGATTTGTTCGGTTCTGAAATTCTGTCCCCTACAAATTCACTTGGCTTTTTTTAAAAAAAAAAAGTTCTAGAAGTTAGCTGAAGTTTCAGTTTTGGTATTGAATGAAATGTTCCTAGCTAGCTTGATTTCTTATTCTACAACATGATATTACACATATACTGTATCACTCAGCATTAATATATCTTTGTAATGTAAACAATTGCTTTTCAGTGTTTGACTTGATTCTGATGCATTTAATTCGGGATAATCAGTTTAGATTAGTATTATTTCTTGTAAGCTGCTTTAGAGGCTCTTATAATTGGAAAATCAGAGTAGAATCATGTTAACATCTACCACTTTTGATTATTCGTATCAGTCTTACTTGGTGTATTTGTGTGTGCATGCTTGCATTCACATGTATGCAAAAGGAAGAAAAAGGAAAAAAAAGGGTGACATCTTGATTTCTGATGATATCCATACTGGGAATATAAAAGAAATAAGCAGATTTACAAAATTTACCAGAATACACTCAGTTGGAGATGGATGGCAGCATTGATTAGAATTCAACGTACTTAAAGACATATAGTAAGTCTTTAAAGGAAAGTTTGTGCATGAAACAAATGTGTTATAAACATTACGCTGATATCACTAGGATAAATCACAACAGTAGTTCTATAATGTCTCAAAATACGTTTAAAGCCCCGGATAGAAAAGCTTAGTGTCTTGAGTCACCTAAAATAAGTTTTTTTTAAAACTTTTCTCTCATAGCCTTCAATTGTTTGAGCCTTTTTTCACAAACCCATTGATACTGCAATGTCAGAAAACTGACTTTATGGGAGGTGAAGTAAAGGTTGATTGGGTGTACATTGTAATGAACCTAACCTGTAAAATCCTCATGAGAGAAATTAGAAATATTGCAGTCATTTATTTATTATAGGTAAGGCAGAAGTGAATTTTGTAAATGGTGATGAGATTTAGGATAGATTTATAAAAAATGAGAACGTTGAACTAATAGTAGTTTTGACCGCCAATTGCTTACGTATTAGGTAATTAACAAAATAGGATGTCATAATTTTGCACATGTCCTGAAATAGAATCACTAACCGCTTCTAACCACACTGAGCTTTTAATAGAAAAAGTGGTTGCTTAATGCTTCCCCACCAGAAATGTTAAGATTAAGTTTGCTATTAGATTGCAGCCAGAATAGTCTACAAACAGGAAGAAAGTCTTGCTCTGCTCTCTGCCTATTTTTCCTTGTTTAAGTTGATGTGATAATTCATTGCAGATTTTCTTTCTTTGACAGAGCGCCTACCGCAGAAATGGGATGACTTTTCTGGCTTGCTAATATGGATGTGCCTACAACAACAGGAAAGACAGTGTTATATTAAGGTGATTTTTCCCCCAAGCCAATTCGGCATTTGCAAGTATACTTGTGAGTGGGCTGGTTTGTTGTGACTATCAACTGGCTGCTTCTGTCTCTCTTTTCCTACCCCCTCAGTCATTATTCCTGATTTCAAAATGTAACATTTAGCTAATTAATGGCAGGATGTTTGGTAAGTTATGGTAAATTGCACAGGTCTGAAGTTTACCCTCCTCTTCAAAATTACTACAGTATCAGCCCTCAAGAACAAATTTCAGTGGGCTTTTTGTTAATTTCAACTCACCTTTATATAAAGAAAGTTAAAAGAAGCTGTGATGTATTTACATCAAGCTGCTAATTGCCTTATTTGTTTTTCCTTATCAGGAAAATAATTAGAGAAATGTTGATTATTAGAAATCTAAAAGGCCAATTGTTATTTTGTGTAATTTAGGAACTGATAGAATGAACAGGAAATGTGAAGCATAAATAATGTTATTTTAACAATCAATTTAAATATAGTTATATAACATTAGAGTTCAACTAAACTATGATATACCAATATTGGTCTTCCAAACTGGATTTTTGAAAAATAGCAATTTCAAAACAATTGCACCAGCAAGTTATGCCATGCATTTCTGGCCATCTATTTACCAGATATGAAAAGCACCTGAAGGCAGGACAGGAAGAAATGGATGGAAACTAATCAAGGAGAGAAGCAACCTAGAACTAAGGATAAATTTCCTGACAGTTAGGACAATTAACCAATGGGACAACTTGCCTCCAGAAGTTGGAAATAGCAATAGCAATAGCACTTAAACTTACATACTGCTTTACAGTGCTTTACAGCCCTTTCTAAGCAGTTTACAGAGTCCATATTTCCCCCAACAATCTGGGTCCTCATTTTACTCACCTCAGAAGGATTGAAGGCTGAGTCAACCTTGAGCCGGTGAGAATCGAATTGCCAAACTGCTGGCAGTCAGCAGAGTAGACTGCAGTACTGCATTCTAACCACTGTGCTATCACTGCTCTTGCTCTAACACTGGAAGTTTTTAAGAAGAGATTAAGAAGAGATTTGTCTCTTCTTAAAAACTTGTCTGAAATAGTATAGACAAAATTTGTCTGAAATGGTATAGGGTTTCCTGCCTGAGCAGTGCGTTGGACTAGAAGCCCTCCAAGGTCCAACTCTGTTATTCTGATTGCCTCATTTTCAGTCAGTCACTTTGCAGAGACAGAGCAGAATTGCCTACCATGGAGAAATCCTATCCTGTGCAGTTCAAGAACTGGATGAGGCTCTTTCACTCAGAAAAAAACACAGTCATTTAGTGAGTCATGCAAAAAGCTGAAGGCAGGGATAATTCTTTGTACTTTGGGATATTATTTGAAAGCCCATTTCTATACCGAAAAATATATTTGTATTATCCCAATGCAAATGCCTTTCTCACAATAATTATATGAGAAGCGTTTTTCTGTTAAGATAAGCATGATAGATAGTAAATTGTAATCCTATTTTTTTCTATGGAATGAAAACATGGAAACGGTATTTAGCCATTACTGGCTTATTTGCTTTTTCCAGGCTTTCAGTGATTTGTGAGTCCATTTATCTATTTTTTTTTTTGAAAGAAATGACACTACAGCATTCTTTTTTTGAAGCACCTAATGCCTTGTCCTTTCTTCAGTTGGTATGTTACTCAAGAAGGATTCCTTTCAATTGCAAACTAATTTCAGTGTTCTGTTTTGGTCCAAGATCTACACAAGACTATATTCATTTTCATTTTTTATTAAAACTTTAGCAAAGCTTTCACAATTCTATGATGAGGTCTGAATGTGGCCATCATTTTTGAATGGGATCTCATGTAATGTTTTCATTAAACCCTGCAGGACGGACTCATTGCCAAAAGTTGCTGCTGTAGAGTTAATCATAAGAGCCAAGGACTTAAAGAGTCCAAATACTGGACATTCACCATAACCAGCCTTATACGGATCAATCTCTTTAGAAGTCAGTGTTTAGATGTGGTTACTTTACTGAATTATTGCAATTGATATATTCAGTATTATGCTTTCCATAGTGGCATAATTATACTTTAAAAACATTTTTGCATGTCATTTTTCTGGAATTGATCTGATGTTAAAGAACTAAAAATAGTGTATACAGTAAAGAAGAAAACCCATTGCTGATGTTCTGTCTGTGCTTGCTGAAATGTATGATTAAACCTTTCTTTTTATCATGATTTCTTATTTTTTTTGGCATCCATAATGATGGAAAATTATATGCTTGCTGTAAACATCCAGACTTTTTAAAGGACACCAGCATTTATTGTATTTGGTTTCGATCTGCAGGCATATATGCAAAAAGAAAACATTTTAGGCCAAGAATACTGGAATAAAAATTCTTTCTCTAGATGTATCTTTGTTTTTAAAAAATGCATAAGCAGAAAAAGCACTGCCATTTATTACTTACTTGGTACACTTACAACCCCAGAGAATGAAAAATCAACATATATTTCTCTTAGAAATATGACAGATCATGTTTTTGTTGGTCTGCTGTATATTTGTCTGTCTTGAACAGTCTGACAGGCAATTATTTATAAAATCTAGTTTGTTCAATAAACCCATATAATAACCTTTCTCTTCTCCAAAAAGCAAGAATTATAAGCCAAAACGAAAAAATTGTAAGGAAAACAAGCTACATTTTGTCTCATTTTCTTGGATCAGTCTAGATTTATTCCCAGAATGACTGAATATAGTATAGTTCCTATATTTTCCCATTCCCTTTATTCTTACTTCATATTCTTTCTGTTCCACCTTAATTTTGAATATTCTTATATTATTTACAGTTACATAAATATTTAGATTTTGATTTTCCTCTCCAAAAAGGACATACTGAAAGAAGGATCCAAAATAAACAAACAGATATAAATACAATCCACCATTAAAATACAATTACCAAATTAAAAGCAACTTCAGGACAAAATTACAGAGGCCAAACTAAATACCAGAATCCCATATTTAAAGAGAAAGTCTCCAATGGTGAACTGATCACAGAGTTCCCCATACTACCCCTTGCTGCAAGGCAGGGAGACCTCTGTTCATATGCTGCAGGAGGTGGTGGTGGCACCAGCAGCAGATGATCTTCTCAAACAGCTTCACCTGTCCCCAAACTTCATCAGATAGTGATGGTGCTTCCCAAGAGTTATCTGTACAGGTGAATCCTTAAAATGACAATTCCCTGTTCAACCATATCTCGGTAACCCCACAAGTGGGTGTGGGGTAAGAACAATTCTTTACAGAAGTATATTACAATATATAGGGGATATACCTGTATAGGGGAGACTCAAGATTGCATTCATTGCATGCAGATTAAGAGAGAAAGCCCATGGAAAACAAGCCTGTCTAAATATATGGAATCTTATTTACTCAAAACGTATTTCATGTGTTAGAAGTTGCCGTTTAAGGATTTGAATAGAAATTCTTAGTTTTTGAAGAAATGTTCCTTTAATTGTCTGAAGAATAATTTCTTACTTCCCTCCTTCCACCACAAAAGAGTTAGTTTTTCTTTTCTATATGCAGCAGCCAAATGTGATGTTCCTTCACACTCTCAGGAGGCTGTCCATTGGAAGAAGTCTCTCTAGATTTGGGGGCTTTGGTCAAAGCAGGATTACTGTGGAAAGAATTCCTTTCTGGGAAGCTTCAGATTTAGAAGGACCACGTTTGCATTAAAACTCTGCCATCAGCCATGTGCCGTTCTCATAAAATATTTTATAGCTTCCTGTCTAGCTCATGCAAAATGTTTCATAGTACATAAACACTTCCAGAGATAATTTGAGGATAAATAGATAGCGGCATTTGTCATAGGTATAACTTCAACATTGAAGGCTATTCTATTACGTTTTATTGGCCAAGTGAATCTTGTTCATTTTTTTTAAAGGTTAGGAATCAGGTTGGGCTTTTAAGATTGCAATGGTACATCTGTACAGAATAGCAACAAAGCTAGGAAAACGTGATGGGATGCATTTAATCAATGACTCTTCCAGAGGGCAGTAAGCCAACTTTATGCAGCTAAGCCATCCTGGAAAAATGGAGTGGCTTAAGTAAGGCCAGATGGCCTTTAAAACCAGAAAAAGGCTACATATCTATTATAACTGTTTATTGTCCCTTAAAATAATGACACTTTTAAAAATTCCATATATCACAAGAGGACCAGAATTAGATATATAAACTTTCAGTAGACATTAATGTGGTGGTAATACAAACAACTCTTTAAAAAGCAGAGGATTGTAGATATCAAAATGTTCATACCTCAAGGACTCGGAGTCATATGAACAAATGGAGAAAGCATGGATTCTGTAGTATACTTATTTCATTTTTGTTACTAGGACTACTTATAGAGGAAAACAATTGCTAGAAATTACGTACTTCTTTAAAAACCTTATAGTGAATAAATGTGGGCATGGAGAGTATCATTTATTCAGAGAGTAAATGATGATTTTTTTCCTAAATATGAGATGGTTTCTTGGATCCAAACATTTCAAATGCTTTTCTTCTCTTATACATAGAGTATAATAGAGATAAACAATCAGAAGATCGCTTGGAACCTACTTTCAGTATCTCTTCGTTGATCATTAAAGTGCCCAAACTCTTTTCAGGGTTCTGCATAGCCTAGAAAAAAAAAAGTCACTCATTTACTAAACTATATAATATTTTATTTAAATTATTATTTATTAAAATAATAATTTGTAAAGTTATAAAAATTATCATTTTTTCTTTCATACATGCATTCATTTCAGTATGAATTTAAAAATAAAAAATGGAGTCCATTTGATTCACTACATAAACTAAATAGATTGTCTCCATTAAGGGAAACAAAGTGTAAAATTGATGTAGAACA
>JANHFL010001736.1:125045-136286 GCA_032468155.1 Oxyrhabdium leporinum | reverse complement strand
AGATACATTATTAAATACATTAAAAAACCCATCAGTCTGAGAAGGCCTGCCGGAAGAGGAGAGTCTTAAGCTCCCGGGGGAAGCTCTTTAAATCCGGGAGCCTGCGTAGAGCTGGGGGAAGCTCGTTCCATAGAGTCTTCACTGTTCTTGAAAAGCCAAGTGGATTTGTCCTAGTGAGTACTTGCAGAACTTTGTGGAACGGATGTCAAGGAAGGCACTATTGCCTATTGTGGCATTGCATGAAAGGATATACATTGCAAAAGCAAAAAGCTGAAAACACTGGATCCTGAGAGGGCTGTAAGAACTTGAATGGAAGACCACTATGAAATCCCAGGAGGCTAAACTGGGAAACAAAAACAATTTTGGGTGACAGCAATGACAAACCTCTTCCATATGTTTGTGTAAAAAAAAAAACCTAGATAGACATGCATGGAAATCATCAGAATTCAAAAAATAAGGGACACTTTGTGAGATGACTGATAGGTAGTTTGCCAAACTCATACAATCTTAAAATGATGATGTTTCTCCAAGACATGACACTTTTGATCATCTCCAGTTTTGATGTCTTGTGCCAAAAAGGAAGTCATGTTGCAGATGGAGGGATTCTGTCCCTCTCTACTTCATGACAATTTTATAGTTAAGTAACACATCAGTGTACAGATTGCAGCGTGCACACACACAAACATAGGCATTCCACAGCTATTTCGGCTGTAGACCGCTTGATCTTAGAGAGCAATTTGCATTAATAAAGACTGTTTCCTAAACATATGTTCAAAGTTGGTTTAGTTATATTTGTAATTAAAAATTTCATTGCAACTTTTTGAATTATTAGTCAAGAAACATTAAGAGGCATATAATGCAATATATATTGGATTTATGATATATATATATATATATATATATAGCATTAGTTTAGAAAAAAACTAAGCATCTTTTTAAATTATTGTTGAGATGTGCTTTATTCAACACTCTACAAGTTATTTCACATATGTAGGACTGAAGCAATCGTGTGATAAAAATTGTGGAAAACCTTTCTGAAAAATGAAGTCCACTATATTCATTCAAGTTTCTCATTGCTGGCATAATTGATATTATTGATACTGATATTGATCTATGAATTGTTATAATCATATATTGTAATTGTTTTCTTATTCCTTGCCCCAATATTTAATTGGAAGAGAATGCCTGTAGAGAATTTTGACATGCATTTCTCCAAAGGTTAATATTATCCATATCCAATCTTTAATAGTAGTATATAAATTCCAAATCAAGCTTCACTTTTAGTTTTAGAAAACCTGTCCTCCTTTTTAACAGGATAAGTGCACAATTTTAAATGTTGGCCTAAACTTACTAGACTCAAATAATGTATGTACAATTATTATTTGAAGGTTATCCAAAGTATGATGATTCCTGTCCTTTTTTGAAGATTTGAGACTCTTCTGATATTAAGGAGCTATAAAAAATTGAAATGTGCACTTTGAAAGAAAATGTAATACAATCATTAGAAAAACCAAGAGATCAAATAACATTAAACAATGTCCTAGTTTGTGCTGGGAGGGCAACATTTAATATTTTTATAGTTGTTCTATATTGGGGGAAATATTGCCAAACCTAGATGTTGAAGAAATGCCTCAGTGCTTGCTGAAATTATAGTTGAGACTTCCTTACATTTTATTATACACAGATTGTGCATTTGGCTACCATGAGCTTCCTTCAGACTCCCAAAGGCAAGTCTATTGTGCCCTCTGGGGGTTCTATACTGCTTTAAGTTAGAAATTTATTTCATTAATATTTTTTTGCTTATCATAAAATATCACTGATTTTTTTTTCTGCTTTAGGAACCAAAAACATTTTTAGTCTTCTTTATATCAGGAAGTCTAGTTTTTCCTAACATTTTACTACTCAAAATGTTTGAAGCATTTAACTGCCAGCCAATAAATATCACATGATTATTGTTTTCATATGGACAGGCTGTTCTTGTCCTTTCTTCTACCTTTTTCCAAGTTTATTATGCAACTTTACATCACCAAGTAACACCCCAAACGTTAGAGTCACTTGAAATGCTGGCTCCAAAGACTGGCTGTGGTTCCATACTTTGTTTCAGTATTACGGAAAACAGGTTAAAGTCAGAATTTAGAATACAAGATCTTTGCTGGCTCAGGTCGGAAGCATTCTATACCCCAGTGGCCACACCATTTCCCCTAGGAAATCCACAAGTAGAACACAAATGACATCCTCTCCTCATTTATTGTAGCAACTGCTTCCAGTTTGTCTGTTGCTTCCATTAGAAAAGACGTGTCATTGTATCATGGGTGGTACTATCAATCCTTCAAAGTAGACCAGGTCAGGAAACACACTGCAAGAAATACTAGAACTCTTATTTTATTGATGTAATAAAAGAATAATAATTGAAAGCCTGGTAACTGCTGACATTCATGACATCATGGAACCCACACTGTGTATCAGACATTAACAAGATTGAGCGGGTTTAGAGGTATTTCTCAAGAAGAGTACTCCACTCCTCTACTCACAGTAGAATTCCCTATGCCTCCAGGCTTGAAATTTTGGGCTTGGACAATCTGGAACTGTGCCACCTGCGGTTCGATCTAAGCATAATACACAAAATTGTCTGCTACAATGTCTTGCCTGTCAACGACTTCTTAAGCTTCAATCACAATAACATACAGGCAAACAATCGATACAAACTCAAGGTAAGCTGCTTCAAACTTGATTGCAGAAAATACAACTTTAGCAATAGAGTGGTCAACATCTGGAATGCCCTACCCGACTCCGTTGTTACAACCTCAAACCCTCACAGCTTCAATCTGAAACTGTCTACCGTAGACCTCACCCCATTCTTAAGAGGTCCTTAAAGGGGATGTGCATAAGCACACCAGCGTGCATAAGCACACCAGCATGCCTAACGTCCCTGTCTTACTGTCCCCATTTATCTGTATTTATTTCCTTTGTTCATTTTTATGTTCATATCTATACTTGTTATCTTGTACATGTTTGACAAACAAATAAAATAAAATAAATAAAATCATCCTAAACTTGAAAATATGACCACAATACAAAGGTTTGTCTTTAGGAAAAAAAATTACAGAGGGGGTGGCAGCATTTCCTTCCATTGAAGTAGCATGAGTATGAACCATCTAGGGACCAGCCCATTTTCAAGAATAACCATGATTCATTTCCACCAAACTCCAGCTCCAAAGTGGGACATTTCTTGTCAGTGTCTCCTCTCTTAGCTCTGCAAAGAGAGGAAGAAACATACCCAGGATCTTTTAACTTAGTTACCACAAAATAGAAATCACTGTCCAAGTTGTCATGAACTATTTACATGACCATAAGTTATTTACAAATTCCTTCTATGCTTCATTTAATGACTTCTTGTCAGGCCTAAGTCTGAAATCAAGGAGTTATACTCTTGCATTAAGAGCTTCTGCTGCAAAGTTTTGGACAAGTAGAATAGTGAATCATTTTCAAGTAATTTCTTATAATTTTTGTAGTTAATTGAGAATTGATTCCAATATTTCATACTTACTCTGTTTTCAAATGGCAGATAGTTAAAGTGATGTTGGCTTGTATGAGGAGAAAAGGAGTGAATTATTTATTTTATCAATTCAGAATTTCTCCCTACTTATCTTCATTAGATGATCCTGATTGTATTATTGGCTACATTTAGTAAAAAGTTTGGACCTGTAAAAAGGGCATGCATTGACTTCAATAAAATGTTCCAGGCCATAAAATGTCTATACATTCCATAATGTCTGATTTAATAGACATTATTCTTTAATGGATACCTTTTCCTCCCATTTAGTGTATAAAATCATGATTTTACTATAATGAAAGAAAAAAATCACTCACAATTCTTAGACTTTGATTTATGCTATACATCACTATATTCCCTTTCAGTTTATATATAAATAAAATTGGATTTTCTGTACTACCTGTTTTTACTTTGACACATTTAGTAAATAAAGCTTATCTCTTCATTCTTCTTATAGCCCAAACTTGCACTGCCTTCCTATTCACTTCTTAGTCAAAACTGTCATCAACACTATTTCTGGAAATGTTCAGCGTGTTGGTCTTTCTTTTAGTGTTAGTGCTTTAGCAGGGCTTTTTACAAAAGTAAAAATGTAAGAATGTAATGTAACGTAAGAAACCAGGGTGACCTAAACATGTTGTATTTTTCAACAAATAATGTTTAAAATACTTTTTAGAAGGACAATATGAGTGTAACTGGCTCACAGTTTCTTGCTCTTCAACTGATTCAGTCAATTCTTCAGTTGAATAAACTATTAATTTTTTATTTGCAAGACTAATGCTACAGTTTTGTATCCTATCACCCGGAGGTAAGTCATTTTGAATTCAGTGAGACTCGTGATTAGAAATCTATCAGATTGTACAGTAAAAGTCGGGCATAAATTTACTAAACTCAGACTAACATTTTTTTCTCCTTCTGTTATCTAACAAGATATTATATAAAAATGTCCTCCGCCCATATTTCTGATCAATATCCCATCCACATGATTTGCATTGGGAAGGAAGCTCTGAATCTTTCTGAAGGCATTTTCTTTTGGGGAGGGGGGAATGTGCATGTGAAGTAGGTTAAGATTCCCCCTCCCCATCTCAAATGGGATACCTCCACATGCATATTTTGGCTTGCTCCTGCTCACTGAACTGCATATGTTGCTGTGGTAGCGACTAGTGCATACTGTGGTTTTTGAGCTTCTGGTCCTTCTCATTTACTCTTGATGCCCAAACGCAGCAGATTTACTGATCATAAGACTGAAAAAGACTGGAAGGAGACAGAACTGTAATAATAGGCCTGTTGAGAGAGGAAGGGGGGAGTTTCTTAGAGTCTTACATTACCTAATTTGTTGGAACACACTGGGAATTACCGCTCTGAGATGCCATCATAAATTTGATTTTCCAGTATTTAAGCAATCTTTCTTTCCATGTATGTTATTAGCAATGAATTTATTATTACAAAAGGGTAGAAGAGATTTAAGGAAAAGAACTTAACATGATTCTACTTTGCTAACAATTTCTGAAGGACTGCCACTGGTTGAGGCCAGAATCCTGCCGCCAAATCAACTGAGATGTTTAATAAGTGGTATTCTGCAAAGAATCCTACTTTCTAATGTGCGGTATAATTATTTTAGAACGCATGCCATGGCAAAATAATCTCATTCTTTCAAACTATTATTGCAACTACATTCCAAATCATAAACAATGTGATTGCATTATACAATATAAAATGTATGCCTAAATACATTAATTTATGTTGATTTATACATTCAGAATAGAACCATTTTTTAAAATATCCTGTGCAGTTCTGGTTATTTAGTCTAAAACTATTTTTTAGTAAAATAGGAAAATGTATAAAGGAAAAGTGTCCCACAGCAAAATGAGCCCACCCTACCCCAATCCTGAGTCTTAAACCCTTCCCAAATGTTTAATAGCTCTCTGTACATGTGCTGATTTCCTTCTGTGTGATTATTTTGTTTTTCCTATTGCTATTCTGATGGGTGTCAGAAAGGGAAGCTCCATCTGGTCTGCACAACTTTCTCTAGAAAAGAATAGGCAGTATTAAGCTGGAAAGGAGACTTTCTCGTGGCAGCTGAAATGGAGTTCTGAAAGAGGAGATACAGGAAAATCCGTGAACCGTATCTTTTGGAAGAATTAATAACTTGTGCCATATGTTCTGCAATGGCATGGAATCTGAGATGCAATATAAAGTTCTTCATAAAAATCATGATGCCTCAAACCTGCTGAGGTCAACAAAATCGGTAGGCAATAAAATAATCATTAGAGGACTTCTAGGTTGGAGAGTGTCTTGAAATATCATATGTTAAAATGGTTTGTGATGAAACTAGTAGACATCAAGTTCTTAAGAAATATTGTGTGGATGATTCAACCAAATCCAAGCATATTTGGATTCCGTTAGTGATTTAAGCATATTTCTGATATTCTCATAATAGTCATGGTAAGTTAATTTATATATCTGTATTGATGAATCTGGCAGTCTTCCCTGACCTGGCATCCTTCAGGGGTACAGAGACAGAATTTGAGGGTAACCAGCCTGCCGTGATAGAATGTGGATGATGACTTTGCTCTCAGGACCAAGTCAAGCCACAAAATGAAAGTTGTCCCGAATGTTGATCGATGAGGCATAAAAACTTCGCCTCCATTAGAATCATTGTCAATATTTAAAGGATTGGCTAGGATTGGATTCCTAGGGCAAGACTCTACTCCCAAACTGAGAATACCTATGTGACTTTAAAATGCTCTTTTTAACCCTGGGGGACATAAACCACTAGTCCTTTACAGACCTATTTCAGAAAGTCAGCTGCCTCCCTCATGTGGTTTTTCCCCTTTCGTTTTCCATTAATTTTTCATGACAGCCTACGTATGTCAAAAGTATTACCAAGCCTATATTTAATGTTGCTTTAGTTGCAGCTGCCTTTGTGGAAAATTAAATACTATAGAAAACCTAATGCGGATGTCCTATGAGTCATGCCTGGGTAGGCTTCTTTTCGTTAAAAAGCCAGCAGTGCCACTGCATTCAAAGAAATGGGAAACAGACCTTCCGAACTCCACTATATCGGAGGCTACTCTTTTTAGGTAGTCCAGCCAACTTCAGTTCTCTCTTGGATCAGATGAGTTGACACCCACAGCTTGGCCTAATTTCAACACCACTATCTATTTCTTCCCTATTTGCAGCATGGAGTATAGATTGCATCTCTGCTTTAGTAATTCTGTATGAACTCACTGCTGGTAAGTCATGATGGAGAGTCACTAATCTCCTGTACGACCATATAGTGAGGAGACATCCAAATGTTTCTGCTAGTGATTTTTTGTCTTCTGGAAATGACTTTACGCGCAATTTGTAATCTACCACCACTTGGATGTCTGAAGCTATTTACCTTTTTTCTTCATGGTGCAACAGGATGGGAGAACCTGTGGTTTACATGTAATTAAGGTATCTTTGCAGACAAGGCTGGGAGCAAGCCTTGAACCACAAGCAACACTTACCAGAATGCTTCTGGAAAAAGATCTTACTTGGCTCACTTTTGCACCACGGGAATTCCTCTTCTAGTCTGACAGTAGCCTCTGCTCTCTGAGGCGAAGTAATGGCACAGAGACAGACAGAGAGACTACTTCTGGATTCTAAATAGAATACAATGCCTCTCTTTAATATAATATCCAATCTGCATGTCAAAACGTTTAACTGTCATTCTTTTTGACAATCTGTTTTGAGGGCTGACCTAAATAAGTTCATTTGTTTTTCTTCTATTAAAAGAAAGCTTGGCCTTTACAGTAGAACAAAATATATTGCTAAAAGGGATTATTGTCAGTTAATCAGTCACGTTTTAGTTTTTTTTTTTAAATTCCCAGTTGGAATTTCGACTTTGGGATTTACTTCAATTGCACCAGCCTCTGAGACTCCCTGGTTTCCCTTCCTCTAGTTTACTTGGCTCCGTGTGAGGTAGTTATGCCTAAATTATGCACTTTGGTTAAAAACAAGAACCTACTTGACATATTTATACAATGATCTTCATTAAGTGTTTTTCTGGTATGAATGTCCCATGGTGGGCATCAAAATGACATAGAAATATGTTTTAGCCCCAATTGTAACCGTACATTTTAAATGTTAAACGTTTAAAAAGTATAGTTAAGGTTTCATTAAGAGTGGCCTTGCAAACATATAAAAATATTGTATACGTACACACAAGATGTATGCTAAAAATGGTAGCTATATAGACTTCACCACAACCACAATTGTCACAAGAGCCGCAAGAATGATTTCTACTAGTCTCCCTGCAACATAGCAAATATTTACAATATTTATATCCTTACATTTATAATCTACTTTTCTTCCAGGAACTCAAGGCCAGAAACACTGGAGGAGTTCACTCGAAGGATAAGAGGTATTAAACAGGCACTGACCTTAAATAAGCACTGAGATTGAAATACCTGCACTATCTATGTCCATAGGTCTCACCTCCATCACTTTCTCAGAGGAAGGTTGATGAGAAAGACACTGTTATGCAGACAGAAGTAACGTGTAAACTAATATCTGCTGGCTTTAAGGGTGCAAGATATCTTGACCAGGGAAGTGTCAGTTCTGATCATGCTGATCTTGAAATGCCATCTAAATCTAACAATGGTAATTTCATTTTTAAATAAGAATGACATAATGGGCTTGTGGAAGCCAAACTCCAGAAGATGGCGCCTGTTCTTTCATCCCAAAGTCTGATATTTTTCTTTAGCTACTATGATTTGGCTTTTGAGATTCTGCTTGACTCAAGTAATGTACTTCCAAGGGAGATATTCGGCAGGCACATCCCTGCCTTTCTACTAGCCTCTTCTTTCTCTTTGAAAAATAAACCAGGGATGCTGGCTATGAGCATCAGAACTGCACTGAGAACTCAAGAGTGCCTGAGCTCTTGATTATAAATAGATCAAACATCTAGCTATCCAAATTATGTTTATCCATAAAAAATACTTGGTCATGTTTATAGTCCAGGTACAGTACAATATGGAATCTTAAGAGTTCAGAAATATATATTCAAATTAGCAAGATTTGCTTTTCATATTATTTCACTAAGGAATACAGTATGACTTCTCAGATAATACTTTATTTACGTTAGCAAGATTCATTCATGTGTATGCTACCTAAACTGATAGTATGTGATATGGTTTGTAACACATTGCATTAAAAAGCAAAAATTCCATCCACATTTTTTTGTGTGCACTTCCACTTACGCTACAATGTCACTCCACAGCTTTTTTAACACTTTATTTTAAAAGACTACTCTGCAACTATATAGGAATCTACTTTTTAGCTTTGAATTGTCCTGTGAAACGAGCAAAGCATAAGTGATACAGGAACAAATCACTTGGCAACTGCCTAGGAGTTAGAAACGGTTAGAGATGGTTCTCTGCTGAATAAGAAAACAATCCCAAAGCTAGCTACCTGAAGCATTTTTAATATAAAGAATGTAAATTTCTACATATGCCTATTTATTTTGTTACAAGAGTTGCTTCTAGCATGGCACAAAAGGAAATCCAGGGAGACAGGTTAATGGACACTGAAGGCTGCTAATAAAAAGATTAAGTCCCTGAGCTGTCAAACTTCTCTTCCTTAAGCACATGTTTATGCTTCAAGTCAAACAATCCAGTGTGGGTATTATTTTTTTAACACATTTATTGAAGTTGGGCTACAGCCTGTTCTTCATACCCAGAGTTTGCCATTAATACATTCATGTTGAATTTAGCAGATGCAGCCTTCTAGATGATCAATTTTCCAGTGAGAGAAACTGACAAATGCTAAGTGGATAATTACTGAAGTTTCATGGGTTAGAAATTATAATTGAATCCTCCCACTGTAAAAGAAGTTTAGTTACCCTAGAAATCTGGTTCTACATTTGACACATTTGCTTCTCCCTCTATTGGAAAGCTATGCAGAAAGGTGCACTTCTTAGTATTGGTTTAAAATTGTGATTAACATTCTCTGACTTATCATTGTGTTGAAAAGATGGCATACATAGGATTATACATTTTACCAGCAACATTTTCACTCATCATTTCCTAAAAAAAACTGGAAGAAATTTGTATCATAGACATAACTAGTTAGGCCTGGTAGGCTTGGTTAATGGCAAATGACAGTTTTGGTTCTCTGTCTTCAATTAAAATAAAAGGTCCCTTACATCCATTTCAGTCATCCAAAGTAACCCAACATCTCTTATCTGACACCCTCCAGATGTTTTGGACTACCATAGTTTTTTGAGGGGGGGGGATTTTCACAGATGTGAAAGGCACTGTTTTAGAAAAGCTTCAATCCGCATAACCCCATGATTTGATTTGGTTTTGTTTGGTTTGATTTTAACAATAAATATAAAATATTGAGAAGTCGTTGGTGCTCTCTGAGCCTGGTTGGGTTTTTTTAGCATTGTTTATCTTACCTAGTTTGGGTAATGAAGCATCTGCAAGAAAACAAACAAGATCAAAGACCACCAAGGAGCCCTCATTTCAATCCTGAACTACAAACATTCTTCTTTATTAGATAAAATATTATATGATTATGATGGTTAAGTATAACCACTTTTAATCATCAAGATAGTTTCTAAAGAAGTCAGGGCACTTCCACATAGCATCATTTCTATTCCCTATTGTTCCAAAGGATTTTGAAATTGGTCATAAAATTGTCTTCACATCTGATTTTTGGAACGCCCCCCAAATCAGGAAAAAAAATCATGAATCAATCAGTACTCTCTCTTACTTCCAAGTAAGTCCTTGAGCACCAGCATTGCAAATCACAAACAGAATATTTTCTATTTGAGGTGCATCACACATAAACTGAAAAAAAGTAGGCTTTGCTGCCCAAGGAAGAGACCGTCAGGGAAACATGTGATCTTATTATGAAAGATTCTGTGCCTCAGCACTTGTAAAAGAAGCCAAACTGGAAAAGGCTGAGGAGGGATCATGGTCTGATCATATCACCCATAATCACAACAACTAGAGGACAGCATCAGAGGTAAAGATCCATGCAACAATGTTCACTCTCTTGATTTTGGAAGAAACATGCCATATAAAAAGCTGTGGAAATAGTGAAAAGGGGAAAAAGGAGAAAGAGACAAGCTCCTTGGATGAAGTGATGTTCTGTGGTTCTAAAGGTAGGCCTTGAGGCCTCCTCATCTCAGCATGTGGTTTTCTTTCTCTTGAAACTTATCTAACTCCATATCAAAGCAGATCATCACATGGCTTGCTAAGTACCCACAATATTGCTTCCATGCCTCTGGAAAATTCTGCGCCTTTTGAGAGATAAACAATGATACTGTAGTGTAAATTGTTGCCTGCAGTTCATCTCTTTCCCTGTATTTCCCTGCCTTTTTTCTCTTGTTGTTTCTGTTCTTTTCTTTTTTGTCCCTTAACTGTTTTTAATGTTGACCTATGCTTAATAAATGTTTAATAAAGAAATGTGAAGCTATATTTTTGATAACTGGACTGAGTGGATGTAGGGGTTGACTGGGAGTGTGCCAGATGGAAACCAGAGTGGAAATTATCTACAGTAACTTTCCTATAATGAGGAGTTCTACTACAAAATAGGCTTTGGTTGTGCTTGAGGTCTCTGGAACTATTTTCTTAATAAGTATTTATTTATTTATTTATTTATAATTTATATTTATATACCGCCCCATTCCGAAGACTCGGGGTGGTTCACAGCTT
>JANHFL010001736.1:99410-111325 GCA_032468155.1 Oxyrhabdium leporinum | reverse complement strand
TATCTTTGACTTTTGTTGCAAGTCTTTGTTCATTCTGAGCCTTTGCTTTCCTGACTTCGTCTTTGCAGATTCTGGCTGTCTGCTGATATTCTGCCTTAGCTGTGTGTCCCTCTTTCCATTTTTTGTACTTGTCCTTTTTGTCTTTCAATTTGTCAGAAAGATCTTTGTGCAGCCATGCTGGTTTCTTATTGGATTTCTTGTTTTTCTTTCTCAGTGGTATTGGTCTGGGTTTTTATGATTGTGCTTTTCAGAGTTTCCCAAGATTCTTTAGTTGTTTTCCCCCTTTAGGGTTTTCATCCAAGGAATCTTTCCCAAGTTCTCTCTGAGTTTATTAAAATCAGCTCTTTTAAAGTCTAAGATCATGTTACTATGTTCTATTGCTTGTGTTTGTTTATGTTGAATTCTAGTATGACATGGTCACTCTCACCCAAGGTTCCTGGAGTTTCAACTCCCTCTATCACTTGTTCTCTGTTTGTAAGAATTAAGTCCAGTATGGCTGTCCCTCTAGTTCCCTCCTCTACCTTTTGGACAACAAAGGTGTCAGCTAGGTTGGTTAGGAACCTATGTGATTTCTCACTTGGTGCAGAATTAGTTTTCCAATTGATACCAGGGTAATTGAAGTCCCCCATTACTATTGAAGTGTGTTTCCTACATATATTTGTTAGTTGGTTGGCAAAAGGACATCTAATTTTTTTTCCTCGGGTGGCCTATAGTATGCACCTATGGCCATGTTATTCTTTTTTTCCTTTATATTGACCCATATGCATTCTAGGCATATTGGAGGACTGCTATCATGACTCACCTAGTCCTTCTCTTTGTTAGACTAGACATACCTAGTTCATCTTTGTTGCTCTTCTTGACACTATTTCTAGACTCTTAACATCTTTTTTGTATTATGGTGATCAGAATTGGATTCAGTATTCCAAGTGTGATCTCACCACCAGTGCAGTATAAATTGGTACTGTCACTTCACATGATCTTGAAACTATCCATTGATGTATCCCAGGACTGCATTAGCTTTTTTGGTAGCTGTAGCACATGCTGGTTCATATTTAAGCGGTTGACAATTAGGACTCCTAGATCCCTCTCACAGTTACTGCTATTCTATACCTGTGCACTTGTTTTTTCTTGCCTATGTAATGGATCTTACTTTTCTGAATTGCATTTTGTCAATTCAGAATTCAAGTCTGTCAAGGTCCTTCTGAATCTTAAGTTTATTATCTAAAGTGTTAGCTATTCCCCACCCCCAAGCTTGCTGTCATCTGCAAATTTGATTACTTCCTCTTCTACCCCCTCATCTAGATTATTTATAAAGATGTTGAAGCATGTTAGACATAATATAGAATTATCAATAACTCACACACATACATTGCTAGCCAAGCAAGATAGATCAGACTAAGAACTAATACCAATTAGGTCAAAACTACCTTTATTATAACAGCTATCATAACAAAATCTTTCAAGTCTGAACGTGCTTTCCCCTTCCTCACTTTATCTTCATATGAAGTAGACAGGAGTCTTTATAAGGCATCTTTTCAAGTTATTTTCTTGGCCTGGACTCCAGCCCCTGTTGTCTGACCATGGCCTTGGTAGCTGCTCTCCTTCTTGTTCTTCAAAGCTGTTCTCTATGCTCTTTACACACATGCACATACAAACACACATTCATGTCTGGAAACAGAGCCAAGTTTTAAGAACTTGCTGGAATCCCTGGAGAATGGACACTATACAGGATGTGGAGTCAGAGAGCAGGGGCTGTGACAGAGAAGACATGCTTCCTTGGTGCCAGAAGATGAGTGTTTAATTGAAGAGACCTGGAGCATCATGTAATAACAGTCTCAGGTTATTATTGGTAAAATTGGAATATCATCAATCATTCACCTCACTATCTGTTCCACATCTCCCCAAATCAGTAGGTTCAAATGCCCACTCAGACATCTTGTTTGCTGCATAAATATTGCCAGACATTTGAGCTCCTTGGAGGAAAGGATGAGTTATAAATGTAATAAATAACACAAAACCGGTATCTGCTTTGAATAGTTAATCACTTCAATAATACACTGATTTTAAGTCTGTAAACAGTTTTGTAATGATGGTAAATTGAGCTACCTCACCTGTCAAGGTCAATAAAAATTGTTCTACTCTTAGGATAACTCTTACCTGGTGAGTGCTTAAAACTCCTTTTGGACTATGAAAGCAAATCCTTCAGCATCATTAAAAATGTATTTTTGATTTATTCTACTTAATGAAGGGGTTAGAGAGACTGATTCAGAGTGTCTTTGTGCTCTGATGTGGGTGGATGTTTAAACAGACCTGTTCTACTCCCCTATTCCCTTCCCCAGTGTGTGTTTTCTGCATGCTATTAAAACATATGAGCCTCATTCATGGTGAAGACTAAAACCTTTTGCTAAATTTCTGGTTCAAAATTATGGCTTTGCATAATGAAATCTTTGTCAATGAGAATTTGAAATAGCATTGCAAGCTGCGACTTATAGGAAGAATGATGATGGAAACCAGTTAATCTTTCCACTTCCCAAAATCTGAGCAAGAGAGAACAAACTTGAATCCAACCAAAAAATACCTATTCAGCAAATGAGTTACGACATTTAGCAAAGAAGGTTGTTCACTAAAAAGCAAGCAAGCAATTAAAAGATAACCTGGTGTGTTTGTTATACAGTGAGTTGTTTACTTTCTCCACAAAGATTTTTACTGCAGCTGCAGCAAATTATTATTATTTTAGAGCACAGCTGTCAAACTCCCGGGCTGCTGGCCGGATGCGTCACATGCTGGCCATGCCCATGCCCGGTTTAGTGAAGGGGGGGAAAGTCCCAATATGTCACGTGATGCAGCTGTGACGATGTGAGTTTGAAGCCTCTGTTTTAGAGAGTCCAAACTCTCTCTCGCACTCTTCTACTTTTTAAAGAAAATAGACCAACTATTGGTAACATTTTTGTTTGTTTATAGGAAAATTTGGAATTGGGAGAGCCAACTGTGGTCAGATATTGCCATATTTTGTTGAATTTTATTTAGTGGCTAGGTTTGGATATAATATTAAGCCTCATGCCCTCCTACTCTTCTTGGGGCATTGCTCCTTTGAGGCTGGAAGCTCTCCTTTCATTATCAAGTAATATTGGTTTGTTATTTGGCTTGCTTGGATAAACTGTAGCTAAATAACAAGATAACTGAGATAAAAATCACTAAATGTGTTTAGTTGAAAACAGCTCCATCATAGGAGAGAGAACAAGGTGTTGACTATTTATATAATGTGATGCTTGAATTGATGAGATTGTTGAATTAACAAAACTCATTTATGGTTCACCTCACAAGAAATTGAACTTAGCATCTAAAATGTTATGGAGGTGAATAAGGAGCACAAGCAAGCAACTCTAATCCTTACTTTAATGGGTATTTGGAAGCTAAATCCATTGTTTGGATTCTAAACTATGCACACTGCAGGATAAGTCAGCTTGATGTCTTCATTAAAATATGTATTTTCCTCCAGTGCTTAAAATCTAAGTAATGAGGTGAGAATGTAACATTATTCTGATTTTAATTTTAAATATTCATAGATCTTTGTAAAAATCTCAAATACAATATACAGTGTAGGAATAAAAATAAGAGATAAAAAGCATAAATAATAATAAAAGATAAAAGCAATATGCTAAAAATAACTAGTGTTAGAATCATAAAAAATACATGTTTTTAGAAAATGTGTATACATATATCTATTTACTTATTAGATTTATAAGGCTGCTTGACTCAAAACTGTTTTCAAAACTGTTGATAGCTGGGTGTGCTTCGGTATGTTCAGAAGTTGTGGGCCTCTCATCCCACGGCAGATGTACTTCCAGCAACCTTCCTAAACTGCCTTAAGTGAGCCAATATGACAATTCAAAGATATTGTTCTTTTACTAGATTTTATTAGTGTTTGTGGAAGGAGTTTAACTGAAGATCATTATGTAACCTATGGATTATTTCCTTTGTTATTTCATTTCTCCAAAAGAGGAGTAACTGAAATTAAAATATAGATATGAACAATTATTGGAGTATTTTACTTAAAGCCAGGGCAACTGACACAGCCTTTAATGGAAGTTGACAGCTAAATACCCTGCCACAGCAGTAAAGTGTTGAACAATGCATATGAAAATAAACAGCCCAAATGAAAGCTATTTCTGCAGATGCCTTTGGCATGCTTTCTCAACCCTGAACAGGTTATTTGAGATGGTAATTGCTGCCAAAGAATTTTTCTCTTCTTTTTTAATATACCTTATGAGATTTACCTCAAGGCGAAATAGAGTGCTTTTATGGATATGCTTAACTTTAAAATAAGCAAAATCAATACCAGAAAGAGCAAAGCTGTCTTATTCAGCTTAGCCGATAGTTATTTGTGTGTCTCCAAAATCTCAGTTTCACTTGACTGGCAGGACTGGGAAGAGCAAAGAGGTTTGGTATTTCATAGATCATTTGGGAAAGTGACATCCAAATCCATCTTGTTTCCAATTTTGTCTATCCCATTTAATATGTGGATCAGTCAAATATGGCCAATGTCACTAATATTTATTTAATGCTCCATTTTGTTAAATTTCCTCAAGTTATTTTCTTAGAGAAACTATAAGAAAAACAACCATTTATTTTATGAAATGTTCTGTAGTGAACTCAGTCTTGCACACAATGTTCTCTAATAAACATTGTTTTAATGCAACCACCAGTACCTTAGTGCTTTTCCATATCAACTTTCCCCAAGATGTATCATGTGCTGCTTTGTATAAAACTTTTAGTTCAAGAATAAGACCTCTTGGTGGAGTCCATGAATTACTCCTGTATCTTCTGTGATAGATTCTATATGGAGAGATTTTTCAATTTCACTCTAAACAGAATTGCAGATTTCTCTTGTACTCTTTTGAAATTTTATTCAATTTATGCTGCACTGCTAGAGCGCAAGTAATTGATAATTTCTCATACATGTTGGCTGGGTTCTCTTTTTATATTAGAGTATATTGTTTCTCTTTTATTTGTAAGCAGCCAAGAGTCATTAAGGATTTGGGCAGCCTTGAAATTGGATATAATGATGATGATGAAGATGATGATGATAAGACTGCAAGGCTCTGCAAACAGTGAAAATATCCAATTGCACTGAATCAGATCTACTCCCCAAAAACATGCACAATGTTAAGCTGACTATAAAATTCAAATCAATGATAAAAATGCATCAAATTCAATAAAGTAGTAATGAAAAGCAGTAAATAATGAAGCAGAACTCTAAATCCATTGCAGAGACAATTCTTTAAAAGCGCAACTCATCAAGGTGATGATGAGTCTTCATGTGAAATAATGGATTTGTTTGTATGGACCATTTTTCCAAGGTGAATATGCATATATAAAATTATACTGGGATGGGATTAAAACAAAGCTCTGCCCCTGGACCTTTTACAGTTCGTTTCCCTTCCTGGGTCCATATTTAAAGAGTTTGAAAGGGCAGGATTGCCTGCCTGCCTTCCCTGATGCCAACTGAAGCTCAACACCATCAGAGCAAAGCATTGGGTTTTAAGAGATGGCTTTAAATCATCAGTTTATCTGATGAAGGTGATGATATTAGGAAAAAAAGAAATCTAGCTGAATGCTATAATATGTGAACAAGGAGAAATAGTTTTGGTTTTTGTTTGTTTGTCCTTCAACAAAGATGAGGAAGATCACACTCCCTCATTTTATATTTTTCATCAGATTGTGCAAATTTGTTCTGTATCATTTTTCCCGTCTTTTAAAAACAAGAATGCATCAAATCAAAGGGTTGAGCCAGCTACCACCTATTCTACACTTGTGCATTTGGCTTTTCTTGCCAAAGTGCAAAACCTTACTTTTCTCAATAATGAATTGCAATTTGTTAGATATGTATACCTCACTTTATTTGAGAAACCCAAGGTTTACTAAATTGTTGATAATGCTAACATTCCTCTATATCAAAACCTATGCTCTCAATATATAATGTTTTTCTTTAATACAGGCTACATTTCTAAACATACTTGGGTATGGAAAATATCCTCAGAACACCTGCTGGTTTTCGGCTACATATTTTTCATCTTCCTATCTGCCACCAAGATATAGGGCATCCATTTACCATCTAAACCCCCCTCAAATCAAATAGGTCCCCCAGATTGCACCTTGACATTACAGCTTGATTTATGACCACAATTGGGATCAGAATTTCCATCATAAGTCATTGCAGTTGCAAACTGAGTTGGACTCAATTTTGTGACAATTTTTATGGTGGCTGTTAACAGGATCACGCATCACCAAGTGTTTTGATGTAAATTGGCAAAAAAGACCAGAAATCATAATCATGGGACTGCAGGATGCTACAACTGATCATAAATATGAGCTGGTTGCCAAGTGGTGCAATGCTCATAAACATGAACACAGGTCATAAGACACTTTTCTGAGGCTGTTGTAACCTTGAATTAAACCATCATTAAACAAACGGCTGTAAATCGGGGATTACCTGAACAGAGTAAGATTGTGCAGGTTTATAAAATAATCCAGAAATGCTTCAGTTCTTGCATGTGACTATATCTGTCTTTATTAAAATTCTGCAGGATCCTTAAAAAGACTTGGGTGTCAAGTGCTGGGGAAATCAGGAGAATCAGGCAGTGTAAATGACTATAAATATTTACTGCAAGCTTAAGCTCTCTACAAGAATTGGAACTACTAAAGGTCATGGAAAATTTGCAGAAGTTAAGAATAGAAAGGAATTCAAGATGGGGTGGACTTAGATGTCTTGTAGTTGCACAGGACACATGACTGATGATGCATTTGATCCCTCCCTCAGGCTCAACCTGGTCATCTCCTACATCAGGGGTGTCAAACTGGTCGCCCATGGGTCAGATGCATCACGTGCAGGCCACACTCCCGGGTTCTGCAAAAGCAAAAATGTCACAATACGTCACGTGACATCACGTGATGCAGTCAAGTTTGACACCTGTGTCCTACATGGTGTGCTTTAATGAATCAAATCAGTAAAACTGTGTGCCTTTACTATTACTCTTAAAGCAGGGGTAGCTTTTTCTTGATGTCCCAAAAGCTCATTGTAAAACATGACTGCTTTAATGAGCAACAGAGAAGTTCTGGGCTCATGTAAAGCCATTTTTTTCCAAATTATTTTTTTAACCCTCCACATTTTAACAATTCATATGGCTTTGACAGCTGTGGAGCAGATTTTAAAAATTCAGCCCCTACCAAGAAAAAGTTTTCCACTTCTGTTCTTAGATATTTACTGCAAATAAATGTGTGATAAATTTTGAATATGAAGAAGAATGGGCTTTTGAATTTTTGTGTGAATCACCAGCAAAATATACTTCTGCCTGAATCTGAAATGATCTGCTTGTTTAAATTGGAGCTCTTAAAGGCAACTGGAAGATTGTACAAAGGGTAACAGAGGCAACAAAAGGATTCTTGGGAAAATAACAGGAAGCAATACTGGAAGAATTATAAGATAGCAGGGTACATGTGGGTTCTTATGTTGTTATTGGAAGTAGAACAGCCGCAATGCATTAACACTTCTACTTCAAAAGTATTCATCTCGGTTTTTTCTTTCCCTCTTTTTTTCTCCTTAACATGTGGAAGTGACTGATCATTTATTTTCTTTGGCAGATTTTGGGGTGTTTCAGTATAACTTTAATGTTATTCTTTATACACAACACCCTGCCTTTAGCAACTGTCACAATTTGGCATGCATGTGGTTTAAGCCATACAGTATGTCTTCAGTTAATCAAGGGAACTTACCACTTCTCAATTAAAGGGTTGAGGAACAGGAAGAGTAGTACATTCCAAGATCCTCAATAATTGTTTTGGGAGGAAAATCACGTGAGTTTTACTTGAGGCATCCCTTGGAATTCAAGACTGTTGTTGCTATTCAGGAAGTTATTACAGGCATTATTTTGTTCCAAACCATCTAGTCTAGATCTTTAGCCAAAAAGGATAGCTTCGAAATCTATAAACATCTTGATATGTTTGATCAACCAAAGGAAAATCAATGTGGCTTTTATGATTCCAACACATTTTTATTTCAGAATTGCATGTAGGTCTCTGAATATTGCTGACTTCATGATTTCAGAAAGGAACAAGACTTAGCAGAAGAGATAAAATATTTACTTCCAATATTTTACGTTATTATGATGACTTTTGTTGAGGACTGAGAAGATCAGTTTGGAATTGAAGCGAAATAGTTTATTAACTGCCTACCCATGTTAAATTTTTGTGTAGTAGATATTTTTTTCCTTTATGGTAATTAAAATCTTCATTTGTATGCTGATCAATTAATAATATTAATTAATGAGTTTCAATCTGCCCAGTAATAAATGTTCTTTGTGCAAATATATAAAAAGAAAATCCAAATCAATCAATGCAATAAACTCTTTTTATGTAGCTTTCATGTAGTGGAAACTCCCAGCAATAAGGAGAGCTCCCATTTTCTTAGTTTTCACAAAGTGATAAAAAGTTTAATATTCTGATGGGTTTTGGGTGCAGACAGTGGACTCAGGCTTCTTTTGTAATTATTCTGTATATATGAGCTGGAATTTTTTTTTTACTTCAGTGAGACACCACAGTCATTTCTGGCTTTCATGTTTCTGGCTTGAAACTAGCCTTTATATTTCAGAAACTGACTTTTGAAATACAGTGGTCCATAGTATAAATTGGCACTGTCATTTCATCAAGGTTCATTTTACAGAGAATGGTAGACTGTATCTACCTCTTTTCAAAACTTACTGTCCGTTTTGCTTGCCATATTTCCTCTAAACTTGGCAAATGGTTGACATTAGCATAGGGCCACCATTAATGGACAAGGCAGACAAAGCAAAGAATAGACAAGCCTCCTTGTACCATTTTTAAAAGATGACATTCCACTTACTGTTTAAGGAAGGATAAAACTTTTTAAAGGAGCATTTAATTATATTAAAGAGGGATGCGATTAACTGTTTGCCTGGATGGAGGACCTGAGGACAGGATTCTTCCTATCTGTCGTAACTTTAGAGGAGTTTTCCTTCAGTCTTGTGGCATCTGTTTAATCTCCATAGGGATCTCCATCTATTTGGCTTACAGGTCATGTTACCAGCTCTGCACTTGTAACTGATCTGAGCACTGGCTTCTCCAGTGTAAGTGCTGTTGATAAATTACCGCATATGGTAGAGAGCGTTAAGTTGCAGTGTCATTGCTTTTCATCTAGAGAGGCTTCTCAGGAACTTTCCATGACAGCTAAAGAGCTTTGGGCACAATACAACAGACATAACTCATAACAACCAATAAAGCCAGAGAACAAAATGGGCCCTTTTTAAAAAAAAATAAAAAAAATCAAGATCAAATACACTTGTAGGTTAAATGTGTCTACAATTATGCTCTTAGTGAAATTCATCTTGCTATAAAGATGCCAGAAAAAATAACGGCTGATTGATATCAAGGTTTCAAGGAAGAACCTGAAGCCTTAGTGTCTCCCTTGTCATTACAGGGAAATCTTAAAATTACTCACAGCAGCATCCTGAGGGCTGAAGACTACATTTTATCTTCATGTTTGAATGCTAGAGGAGAGGGGGATTCTCTTGACCCATATCTGAAAGCACATTCCCTTTTCCTCAAGCCCATTTAAAGATCAGACCTGCGGATGTCCAAGGCCAATGTCTGGTAAAATATAACCATGTGGAAGAATAAATGTCTAACCTTTCAAGGCAATGGGAAACACTTGGAGTCCTTTCCTTAATATTCCACAAGATCACATCATCACCTGTGTCACTGTTCATTCTGGCTTACCCAAAGCCAATTTTCCAGTAAGTCCTGCTGTTGAAAAGCTCAGCAACCATAGATCTGCAAAATGCACAAGCCAGAGCACTAGACCCTCTGACTTTCGACTGAGAGAACCATCAGATCACTGCAGGAAACCATGTGTTTGCTTGCTTACTTATATCAATTTATATGGATGCCCAGCCCACAAATGTGACTTTATGTGGTTGCAACAGTAGTAAGCTAGGATGGAACAGGACCATGGAGCGCAAACAATAATAAAGATTATTTACTTATTTATTTATCCAAACTTATATGCCTCTCCAATCTTGACAACTGAAGGACATACATTCTCAGAAGATTAATAAGGTAAAAAAGATACCTATAATATATAATCAAAATGCCTCCCCAGCAATCTCAGCCATACTGAAATAGCAGAGGAAACTTCCTTGCATGACCTGCACACAGACAATGGCTGTGCATAGACAAGAGCCTGCAAGTGTCCTTTTTCGTATAATTAAATGTATATTAATATATGTGCCCACGCAACTCAATATCTATCATTGCTTGAGAGGCCCCATCGCCCAAAAGTTGATAAAGGCACACTGACCAAAGTTATAACTTCAAGAAATTCTGCTTAGAGCTCTAAAGAACCTATGTGTCTTCTTTCTCTCACCCAATATATATTTGAATCCCAGTCTGGGATCCACAATCTTATATAATTTTAATAGTTTTGGAAGCCACCAACTTAATTTTATGTGATAGAAGAGATAACTAATACTTTTATGAGGAGGAACCATATTACTTACAGTATATTTAACTGATTTAAACTAAACCTAATTTTATTTTGTCCCTTTTCATTCATTTCTTTATCCTGATCTTGCTGACTTTTGTCCTAACCTTCAATGGCAAAACTGGACAGCAAAACTGTAATAGATGTGATCCAGTGTTGACACAGGATTTTATACAACACAGCTGCTGGGTTTTTGTGTGTTATAGCTGGAATTGTAAAACAAATTATGTGAAAAAAATAAATAAAAAGCTTTCTTAACTCTTTCCTCAGTAATACGTTGATACCTCACCGAGGATGACAGTTAGACAGCAGGTTGGCAACCTGGTTTCCATCAGCATCTATCTAGCACCTTGAAAACCCCTCTGTCTTACAGTTTTGATGTTTGATGCAAAGCTGATGGCTTTCTATCCACTCCCCTTCCCATTTCTTCTGTGTTATAATTCTCAAGATCTTCCTCATTCTGGCCTAGTGGTTAAGACATCAGGTTAAAACCAGGAAACTACGAGTTCTAGTTCCACATTAGGCATGACAGTCACCAGGCTGACTTTGGGCCGTCACTCTCTCTAAGCCCAACCCACCTAACAGAGTTGTTGTGAGGAAAATAGGAGGAAGAAGGCATATTAGGTGTGCTTGCTGCCTTATTTATAAAAATAAAAAAGGCAGGATAAAAAAATCTAATATAATAAATAATAAAATAATAAAACATAAACAAGAGAAAATATTGAACCCCATCTTTAATGGGGTTCTTTGTCATCAGAAAAGCCTTTGTGGCCCTCAAAATGCAGGAAATGTTTACAAAATTAAATGTCTTTCACCAGTCAAAAAGGGTTGCATATTTTATATGCATTTGATATGTGCACACAACATCGAAATATTTTCAATGTAGAGATGTAGCTTAGAAGCTATCTTCCTCCCCTCAATAAACACGGCATTTTGAATACTGATAAGAAATGCCTTAAGAATCCCTATTAAAAGACATCAGCACAGATTAATGTAATTTTGTGCACAAAGAAGACATACAAGCAATGATGAAATGAGCAGGGAATTTATAGTAGAGTATATCCATGCAGTTTTAGGCCTTTCCAATTAGTGTGAAAATGAAAGGTACAAAGTTACAAAAATATTTTGATGAGTACAACTTCATGTGGATACTCCAAAGACTTAGTAATGAAAACACAACACAGGTTCTGTTTGAATTAGAATGTAATTTTGTCTCCAATTTCAGTCAAACCCATCATTTCAATTAAGTCTTCTGCTATTTAATTTCTTTGGCAATATCTTCAATTAGATTAGATTAGATTAGATTAGATTAGATTAGATTAGATTAGATTAGATTAGATTAGATTAGATTAGATTAGAT
>JANHFL010001736.1:47033-81159 GCA_032468155.1 Oxyrhabdium leporinum | reverse complement strand
CTCACTACTTTACATTGTAGCCAAGTGTCATTTCTTCAGTGTTGTCACATGAAAAGATATACTTAAATATTTACAAAGTGTGAGGAGGTGTACTCACTTCTGTGACATACTGTATTATTGCTCTCTGTCCAGACTAGGATTTTCTGCCCAGGTGATGCCGTCTGTTTTGTCTGCTGTAGCTCATTTCCTTATAGGCAACCCCTTTGATTGGCAGATGTGTGAAGCAGTGCCAGAACCTTATACTCCTAGGCCAATAATCATTGCCCTGCAGGGTCTTTTGGACCTGGGCTATTGACTCTCTAGTTTACTCTTGCTTCACAAATGAGCTTCTTTCTCTTTTTACAAGTTCGCAAGCAGAAACACTTTCTCTCTCACCCCCGTTTAAATGATCTGAGTGTCAGAAAGAAGGATCAATCGGTTTTTGTTTCTCTCTTTTCTTGAAAGGTTGAAGGGAAGTTTAAAAGAAGAAAGAGGGAGAGAGAGAGGGAGAGAGAGGGGCAAACAGATTATGTTCAAGGGAGTAAACTCTGCTGTTTGCACATTGGAATTTATAATATTCAAATGAGTTGGAACTTTTTAAGTCCTAGGTGGAAGGAGGCAGAGATGCTCCAGGGATGGGAAGGCACAACTGGATGTTTTGTCCAATAGAAGCCTGTGGCATTCTGCAGCCCAGCCCAAACACTTCACCAGCTGCCTAACAAAACATCCAAATTTGCACAGAACATTTCTAAATGAATTTAGGATCCAGCTTGCATCCATCCAGGTCAGTAAAAATGGGGCAAACAACCACAGATAAATGAAAGAACAAAGAACTCTCCATGAAACTAAACTTATGCAATAGAAAATGTAGAATGGAAACCAATGAGAAACTGGATCAACAGTGCTTAATGAACTAAAAGTATGTAGTAACATTTTTTGATCAAGTACTATGGATAAATCCAGCAGCACTGGTCTTGATGATTGATGATTTGCCTTAACTACTGGCAAATAATTGACAACTCAAGCGAATGCCAGCGCGGTATAACGGACCTCATAAAACCCTAATTAAAATGTGTCAGTAAAATTATTCACTGACAAATAGAGAGGAAATTGGGATGGAACAGCTTGTTCCACAATCATACAGTTCTGTAGAGAGCCATGGATATGGCCTTGAAGGAAGTATTTGGAAGCTGTTACAAAAACAAAAATAGCAGAAGCATGCCTTGAGCCTTAGGAAAGGAGGTAGCATTAGGAAGGGATTCAGGCTGCTGCTCCCTGACTCACTGGAGTATAAAAAAAGGGAGGGGAGGAAAAATACAATCAGATTTGCAAGAGTGTCTTAAATAATCTCAATAAAGATCAGTTCTGGTCTTGTGGAGTCCCTTCCCTGATGTGGACACCCTCAAAGCCTGTCAGATTCCCTAAAGGGTCGGGAAGGAAGCTGAGGTGAACTAAAGCTTCAGGGATTTGTGTTGACAAGCAGAACTTTTATTACCTTTGGTTGGTAACACTGGCATTGGTCCAATCAGGGATAGCTTAGGCTCTGTGGTCCGTGTGTTGATATAAAGAAGTGAAGATGCAACCTTGACAAAGGAAGACAAAAGCCACCAGCAGAAGCTAAATGACAACTCAATCCTGAGGCAGGAAAAGGTATGAGAAAGAAACTTGAAATAACTTTGTTTTGAATCTGTTCGGCATCAGAGGGGTAGAGAGATATTCTGGTAGGCTTTCAAGATTTTGTTTTTATACCCTAGCATAGTAAAGTGGTGTTCCTGATATCCTTGCTGTTTCCAAACCTGGCTACCTCAGAAGGTTGGCAGATGGTAACCTCTCAGCTCTGTTGTTGCAAGGTGCTCTAGATAAGGCTGCTTTTATGTAAAATCTGGAAGCTGCAGCTGGTGCAAGCTGCAGAGATGAGATTGTAATTTGCCTTGCTGCAACCATATAAACCACCCCTGAGAGAACTGCTGGTTTGCTCTCATATATGGCTGCGATTACCTAAGCAATTTTGGACCAGAATATTTAAGGTACTCCATCCTCCCATACAGAACAGTCCAGATCCTGTTGTCGTTCTGATGTAGTGCTGCTCTTGTCATGTCCACTTTCTAGAGTAGCTTTCCCCAGAAACAGAGCAACTGCTGACTCAGTTGCAGCTCAGTTGCATATGCAGAAAGCTTTTTAGAAATTCAACTGCTAGAAATTTGTGAAGATTAATGCTTTAATTTATGGCTACTTATTATGCTATATAGTTACACTTGTTTTTATTCATAATGCATGTTGATATTGGGATCTTATTACAGGCAGTCTGTGACTTACAACAGTTCACTTACTGACTATTCAAACTTATAGCAGCAGCACTGGAAAAAAGGGACTTATGACCATTTTCACACTTACGACCATTGCAGCATTCCTATGTCACACAATCAAAAATCATGTAACTGATTCCTATTTATAAAGATTGCAGTGTTCTGGGATTATGAGATCACCTTTTGTGACTTTCTGACAAGCAAATCAATGGAGAAGCCAGATTCACATAAGAACCATGTTATTAATTTAACAACTGCAGTGATTCACTTAACAACTGTGGCAAGAAAGACCTTAAAATAGGGCAAAACTCACCTAACAACTGTCTCACTTAGCAACAGAAATTTTGGGCTCAATTGCGGTCATAAGTCAAGGACTACCTGCATTCCACACCACCTGGATATGGAATACATGACAAGCAATATGGAAATATTTTCTAGAAGTATACAACTAAGTCAAGAGATACAGAACAGCTGGAGAAGCCCCTGTTATGGACACAATATTTGTGAAGGGCAAGAAAATGTTCAGAAGCAGTATAATACTCATGCCCTAGTTCTGTCCTATCAAATAACAAATCGCCTAAATATATTAATAAACTATTGTATTATTGCAGGAGATGAGAGAGACAATACAAAACATGGTGCATGAACAAAGTTTAATCTGTTTTTAATTCCTTCAACCAGTCCCTTCATTCTACTTCACAATGCTTTGGATGAATAGCCCAAAAGGGAAGTGAGCCTTAATGGAGAAGATGGGATATTACACAGGTTGTCTCATGGTTACAGACAGCCTTTTAGTCTCTCCTGGGTTAGTAAGCTGCCAAGATGGTTATTCTTAGGGAGGGAGCTTCTGTTATGTCCAGCTGCCTGATGTTTTAAGCTCTAAGTGCCCATTCTCTGAGCTTGTCTGTTATACAGAAAGATGTTAGTGGATTTGCATCCCAGATAAGGAGATCGGATCACTGTCTTTTTCCTTTTTCAGGTCCATAAGCTGATCAGCTGATTTCCAGGAATAAGGTGTTGATCTAGACCAGTGTTTCCTAAAATGTGGCCCTAGAATCCCTGGGGGACTCCCAAGAACCTCTCAGGGGTCTATGAAATCAAAATTATTTGCCAACCTATGTTAAAGTATAACACAATATTAAGTATCATTTTTAAACATGGTAAATATCAATAAACATAACCCAGAGAAACAAAAGCTCTTTTGGGCTCCTCTATAATTTTTTAAAAGTGGGAAAGGGTCCTGAGAGAAAAAAAAAGTTTAAGAAACACTGATCTAGATAAATCTTTGCTTCAAAAATGCCATCTCCTGCATGTATGGATAATCGATGGCAGGTGGGAAAAAATTGTTATAATGAGAATGTTGTTATTTGCCTCATAATTAGTCTTTGCCTATTGCAGGTGGAACAGCTTCACACAATAGTCTGGTGCAATACTGGCTTCTCTTTCATCTACAAAGGCATTTCTTTCCCTGCCTTGGCATTTATTTAGTTGCTGTGTAGAGGTGACTTTGGTTTTATTATCCACAGCTGCTGAGCAGACGGTTCTGACCATACATCAGCCATTTGATGAGTTTCTACTCATGTCCTCATTTACTCACTAAGATGGCTGCCCATAGCTCAATGTCACCAGTTGCCGTAGTATATGTAGTGTATTGCTGCTGATACTCACAACAATAGTATAAGGTTCTAATGAAGCAGCGTCTTTAGCGTTCTTTATCCTTTTGGCTTCACTGAGAGTAAAAAGTCTTTTGATATATCAAGAGGTATATTTGTAACATATTCGTGGCATTTCTGTGGCATCGTGTTGGAAGAATAGCTACATGGGGGCAATGATCTGGGGACCTTCAGGGCAATTTCATTGGCAATATGTGCCAGCATAGCTCTGTCTACACGAGCAGAATGACCCTTTTGCTGCTTCCCAAGATCATTCAGACAGTTGCTCTTCGGTACAGAATTGCATCCTTAGGCATGTTGCAAATATGCCATTTGGACTATGTGAACAGAATAATCACAGATATTTGTGATGTACCTAAACTGAAATCAATTCTGTGAAAGCCATTTTTGCATCTCTCTGATATAATGTTCCTTTCTGGCATAAATCAAAGGTTCCCTGAAACTAGCATAAAATTCACTGTTAATTTTTGCATCCCATCTTTCTGTCTGCATCTGGTGACTTACAACCAGATTTTAAAATATAAATGAAATATGCTTTTAAAAAATCATTACAACAGTAATAGCAAAATAAGATTTTGGCCATTTGTTCCAGACTTATGCTCCTGAGAAAATTACAAGCAAAGCAGCAGGGAAATGGCCATTTCAGTTGCTTCTCTAATCTCAGACTCAGTACAAGGTCCTTAACTTTATCTTTCATCTTATCAAACACCTTCCATTTCTTTATATCTCTGCATGAACATCCCTTTCTGTTCCTGCTGCTGTTTCATCTTTCTTCAGAAAGTTCTTATTAATTACATCATTCTTCTTCCCTTGCTGCTCTTATCCCTGAAACTGTTATCCAAAACATATAGAATCACAGAGTTGGAAGGAGCAAAGAAGAATAAATCATTTAATTCAGGGGTGTCAAAATCAAGGCCTGCAGGCCACATCCTTAAATGCTTAAATCTGGCCCATGGGGCTGGCCTGGAAATAGCAAAGGACCGGCCCAAGGTGCCTCTGGCAGCCAAAACAGGGCACCGGGGGGGGACCCTGTGCCCTGTTTTGGCCAGCAGATAGCTGCAGGAGGTGTCCGTCCCATCTCCCCTCGCTCCCACCACCGGCCCACGGAGGAGAACTACAATGCTGATCCAGCCCTCGAAGAAATCCAGTTTGACACCTCTGATCTACTCCATGTCTCTGTAACGTGAAGGAAAACCAACTAAACTAGAATAGGAATAGGTGTTTAGCTTCTTTTTTAAAATCTCCACAGTCTGTAGGAAGAGTGTCCCATTTTTGACCAGATCTTAATGTCACCATACTGGGTTGGGGAATTCTGGGTGCTGAAGTCCGTACATCTTAAAATTGCTAAGGTTGAGAAACACTAAGTGTCTGGAATCGTTTTGTTTCCTGAAAGCTAATCAAAACAGGTGTAATTCAATCCAAGGCTGCTGTTGACACTGGTTCCAAGAAAGAGATGGAGAACAAGAATTTCACCAACCAAGCATTTTTCCATTTGGTTGCTGTCTTTAAAATTTTATTTCAAACAACCTTGTCAGGTCTTTTCACTGTCTGTTTACAATGCAGTCTCCTGAATCCTTATGAGCTTGGGAACCAATTCTTGGGGCTGCTTTGTTCCTGGCAATCATGCTTTTTGCTATGGAGTCCCATAAGCCTTTCCTTATAATCTGAAGGAAGACAGCCTGGCATAGATTACTGTTGAGAACAGCCATACTACAGCTGCTCTGAGAAATGGTTGTGGAGATATTGCTAGATGCTTTTCTTCATAGCTGTGAGATGACAGTGGCACAGGGATAGAATTAGAAATCAGCTTAATATTCTGAGGAATTTATTACAGCAAAGCAAGTTTGTATCTAGTTAGAAAGAGGATGAATGACTGCTTCAGAGCCCGGTGCACATCGCCTTAAGCAAGGTGAGGGTGGAAACAGCAGAAGCAACACACGAAGCAATACTTTTACCAGCAATCTCTAATCTGTCATGCTTTTATTTTATTAATCTCAATCATGCTTTAATCGTGTGTTATCCAGAAGTTTTCCTGAATGTAGAGATTTAGGGGACAGGATGTAAGCCTCCTTCAAAATGATACACCTTAAATACGATTTGTTTCTACCAGATACCTAACACTATTACATATCTTCATAACAAGTTATCGTCCATCATTATTTAGTTCCACCAAAAGTCAAATTATACAATACTTCCATATGTCATTTTTATGCCAATCACTCTATTTTAAATCTTTAGTATAAGTAAAACATTATTAATCCTATTACATTTATGATATCAAAATCTTCTTTCATTACTTATTCAACTATGGAATTATTTTTATTTCAATCACAAATGTCATAGGATTGTTGCAAGTTGATGACCATTGGCAACAAGGTATGGAAGACACCAGCAAAACTTCTCAGAACAATGAAAGATCCGTTTGTTGGCTTGCTAATGAATACTGAAACCAGCAATCCAGGACAATTGTGGAACCAATTCAAGAATGCAATATTTGAAGATTTCCTACAAATCATGAGAAGTATCAGTGATCCTAATATCATCATGAATGAAAGGCATCATGAACACACTCTTCTGTATTTCCAAGACAGGTGTGAGATATTCAGAAAAACTCTTGAAGAATATAACTTGCCAAAACCAACAAATGGTACAATTAATCAAAATAGTGGCTTTCTGGAATTATTTCATGAACTAGAATACAAAAGCAATAGGAATTTATACTACACCATCAGCCCCTACTGGATAATGAACAAAGAGCACTATATATGTGATTTCCATCAGTTTCTAGTAGTTGTGAAAAGAGGAAATAATGCTGATGTGAAGAATTCATCACTCAAAAAAAAATCACACCTATTGGCAAAGCTTTGGCAAGTTTCAGAGAAGAAAGGCATGCAACTGAGTGAAGGAGAAAGAATATATTCTGTGTTTCTACTGATTGTTGAAAAATACAAAATTAAAAAAAATCAAAGTGATAAAAGAGAATTACTTGAAGTTATGGTTCTGCCACCAAGAACTATGAAAGGATATATAGATTTCATCTACCCAACATTTGACAATCCTGCCAAACTGTTCTTAAAGAACTGTATCTTGGTTCCCCTTATTAAAATGATGAGAAAATCAGTTCCATGTGGATCAGATGCTTCCCTGCAGTGATGAAATAACATTGCTCCTTCAATGCTGTCAGTGAAGCAGCTAATGCCACACCTTTTCCAGTAGTATTCCTTGATTCAGTCAAACTCTCTGGACTGCTACCACATATATTAGAAATGAAGATAGGATATCCCATCACTTTAATGAGGAACTTGACTCTTCCAAGATTTTGCAATGGAACACAGATGATTGTAGAAGAATTCCACAAGAATCTCGGTGTAGTAAAGATAAATATTGGTACATTCAAAAATGACATTGTTATGATTCTAAGAGTTGCACTCAATTTATCAGAAAATAAAGATATCCATCTTCAATGGATACAGTACCCAATACAATCATGCTTTCTTCTTACTAGTCAAAAATGCAAGAACAAACTGTGACGAATGTACTGATATATTTGGAGAAACTGATATTCCAGAATGGTCAGCTGTATGTCGATTTAAGCTGAGGAAAAAGAACTGAAATCATCAGAATATTCTTTCTTTTTAAATAAAATATTTTCTTCTGTAATTTTCCAACCAAAACAATAGCAATCCACCCATGGTCATTCTGTTTCTCTGTTTAGGTAAGGAAATACATCTGAAAGGATGACCCAATGGATTTCAGGTTGTCTAGTTTTTCCCTATGAAGGAGATTTTTTGTAGATACAGAAAAGTAGAAATTAGTAAGAAATTAGTAAGATTAGTAAGCTTTCTTCTGCAGTAAGACTCAAACAGTCCTTTTAAGTTGTGGAAACAATCTACTTGTGGAAACAACTGGAGGAGTTGGCTGGAGCAGGTTGGTTATTCGGAGAGTAAATAGTTTTATTAGTGCAGCAATGGTATCAGCTTATTCGGAATCCTATAGACTAGCTTGCGGCCATCACTTTACAAAGCCATTGTATTTTTCAAGTACTGTAAAGGGGTTGCAGTTTGGGAAAGGGAGGCAGTTTGTTCCTCAGTCGTGCAGGCCATGAGAGTAGCAAGAATTGGATGAGCAACTTTTCTGACTTGCCTTGTGCTTCAGGTTCTCCATTCAAAATTCTTGGAAGACTGGTGCTAGCAAGGTAAAATACAGCATTTCCATGGAGCATTTTCTTTATTTTCAGTATTGCTTTGCTTGGTTGTGTAGCTTTATTTAGCTCCTATTTCCTTTCCCTCTATTTGTCTTTTAAGCAACAAAGATAGTTAGCTTTTTATGCACATTAGGCCTCCTGTATCTTGGTACAACTATCTTATTCCTGAAGGTCTTAAGTTTGTCATATGTCCAAACATTTGCATGATTGAAGCAGCTTATAAATTGAACAAGCATATGTTATTCTTTGTTACTCCTAGCATCACACTGTTTCCACTAGTACCAGATGCTTCAAAACTGTTTGGATAATCTTGTTTAAAAGAAAAAAAAAGAGAGCATTTTATTTAAAAGTTTACTCTTGAGGGCAGGGAATCTTCTGTTCTGCTCCACCCAGATACAAGCTGCTTTCTCAAAATAGCTGTTTTATCACTACATGAAAAGGCAAGCATTAGAGTGCGGTAATATTAAGTAAATGCTGTATTGAAAGCTTGCATGACTGGAAAGAAAAGCTGGACAGGAGTAAAAAGTTTAAGAAGTACTTGTCAAGTAGTTTCCCCCCTTCTTTTCAGTGGTTTTGTAAATAGGCCTCTCTCACTCACTCTTTACAGAGGGTAGAGTGAAAGGGTTAACAGAGAGGTCATGTTGGTTTAAAAAATTATGGTTTACCTTACAAGCTGGGTTGCCTTAGGTCATGGTGATACAATTCCTTCCCCTTGTCCTATGAACTAGAAGTTCACAAAAAATTTACTAACAGAAGAGAGGAAGGCTGCCAAGTCCCTAAGCAATACAGAACAGACTTACCTGTTTTTATACACTGTTTAACTAATTATTTTAAAAAGAAACAGCCAAGCTGAAACAACTGCCTTTTTCTTCAAGAAGGAGTTTTCCCCACAGTCTTTTCCACTTTTTTTTAAAAAAAATCTCTTCCAATGCTTGCTTTGGCATTTGGAAAGTCTTCCCGATACCTGACACCTCTTGAAAGTGTAGTTTGGCAAACAGAGACTGAGATCAGCTCCAAAAGGGCCCAGTGCTGGGGCTGCTTTGAAAACATCTGGGTGCCTCCGATGCCGACAAGAACCAGATGCCCTTCTGGACAAGCAGTCCTTTTTGTCCGTCAGTCCCCCGCATTGCAATCATATCAAGAAAAGTACTTTAACATGATAGTCCTGTTCCTTTAAAACAGGTGTCTTGCACAAATGAAGAGCACTTCAGTTGCTGGAAGGAAAGAGCTCCCTCAGAGGAACATTCGAAAAATCTTCAAGAACTGGTTTTGCTTACAGAATCTACATCTGCAACTGGTTTATTCAAGCCCAAATGAATTAAGATGCTTCTGACAATTAAAATGAAAGCTTCCAAGAGTAACCAATAGTTTTCAATGGAATGGTCTAGGATAATGAGTTTACATGCCGTGGAGTCCTGTTTCTGCCTTCCCAGTATGAATTTTCCAAGGCCAAACTCTGGGGCAATTTTCAGAAGCAGTGTATAATGCAAGTCTTGGAAAAACAGATTTTGAACCATGGGTGGAGCCCGTTCTAATGCAGGAAACTGTTTCATACATTGTCTCCTCTCATTCTGCAGAATTGGAGAAATGTGCTTCAACAAGCTTGAATAGTAGAAGTTACTAAGTTAGTAAACACCACAGGCTCTAGAGAAAGATAATGAATGAGATTAATAAGATTTGAAAGTTTTCAAACTATTTACAGCTTTGTTTTCACTTTCTGTCAAAATTGTATAATTTGCTGTTCAGTCAAAGTAAAAAATAGAAGGAACACTTAGTTATAATCTGAGTCTCCATTGCAAACATTACTGTTATTCATTGTGAAACAGGGCAAACAATATTACTATAATTAATGTAAATATGGTAGGGATGATAATGGACTCTCAATCAGATTCTCCTCCAGACCTGACAATTCCATATTTATGGAATCATTTCCTGATTAGAACCTCTTAGGGTAAAATATAGGCAGAATCCCCAGAGTTTCAGGATATTTGTAAGGAGAGGAGCTGAAACTGCTAACAATTTGAAAGAGCAGATGAATTCCCCTTCTCCCTCATTATCTTTGTACAATTGTTCTTTCCAATTTCAGCTTACATAAAATTTCATCAAAACCCTGATCCACCAAAGGAAGCCTTTAATCTTCAATGGCAAAGTTCCAAAGTGGCAAGAAGTCTATGCTGATACAATTGTAGATCTCTCTCCTTCCTTCCTTCCTTCCTTCCTTCCCTCCCTCCCTCTCTCCCTCCCTCCCTCCCTCCCTCTGTACAATATATATATATATATATACTGTACACATAAATACACTTTATATATACAATATGATATGTATTTATATTTATGTATATTTTTAAGTAAACCAAATTCCACTAGCCACATTTCAGAATTTGGATATTCAAATGTAATAAAATTCAAATTCAATACGATACAATTCAACTTCATGGCTTGAAGTTTAACCTAGAAATCCAGAATATGAATGGTTGAAGAGAAACCCTACCTTGATGCAAAAGAAGTGTTGTCAGCTGACAGTTTCCCTGTGCTTTGACTTACATTAATTTGAATTTAAATTTGAGATATTTAAGTGATTGAAGTAACCCTATGTATGCTGGGGGAAAAAATAAATGCCAGTCTGGTACATGTGGAATAAAAACAGCCAGGATGGATTTCTCCCTTCCCAGAAGGAGGTTGACCCTGGTAACACTAAGTTTTACTAAAAAGCCATGGGGACTCTTGTCCTTTAACACTTAAAAAGTGCAATTAAATTAGTGCAAGTTTCTTGAAAAGAGGAGGCCACAGGATTACATAATGTGATATGAATATATTACCATTTCAGGAACTGCTATATTAAAGTGAACAGTTTTACTGTATGCTTGCAAAGCTATTAAATGTTTTTAAGAGCTAGATGCAATCTCTCTTGCACAATTGATTAGCTAATGCATCTCCCATCTACCCAAGTATCTACATCTGGTCAAATATAAGTCAAATATTAAAAAAACCTACTGTAGTATAATCTGCTAACTAGTTAAGGAAGTCAGTTTGGTATAGTGGTTAAGGCACCAGGTAAAAATCAGCAGACTGTGAGTTCCTGTCCCACTTGAGGCATGAAGCTGGATGGATGACCTTGGGCTAGTCACACTATCTAGAATCATAAGACTGGAAGGGATCTCAGAAACTTTCTGGTCCAACCCCCCACCCAAGGCAGGAAACCACTTCTAAAAATCTTGCCATGAAAACTACAGGGATTAGTTCAAGAGTCAACAATGACTTCAAGACGTGTGTGCACTCCGAGCACATGCACAAACACCTACACACACACACCAACTTCCTAACTGGTTTTATGTTCTTTCTATACTTAGTATTGTACAGGTCAGCTTTCTTTAATGCAATATGAATTCACCATTATGATTTTTACTTATATATCTTTTCATTTATTCCATATATCTACTGTTAAATCTTGTGATTCATGAAACTATCTGGCTATTCAGATCCGCAGAGAGGCCTTTTTGGAGATGTAATTGTTAGAAGCCTGACCTTTTATTGAGGCTATTTTCTGCCTTTTTCCCCAGGCTATAGAATACACTTTTAAGACTTGCACTTGACCTTAAACATCTTGGAAATGAGAAAGCGTATAAAGATGGTGGCTATCTTTAATCCACTTCTAGAGGACTGTAGATCAGACTGGCATTTGGAAACAAGATGACTCAATGCCATTTACTTTCTTTAGTGTTTAATTCCTTAGACTGTTGAACCCAACATTTTGGTTGGTACTAGCACAATTATTTCTTCTATATAGAGAGCTTCTAAAGAGTATATATATTAAACAAAATATTCTCCAAATGACTAGTATTGGGAAGAATAAGATGATATGCCTTCTTTTTCATGCCCCAGAAATCCTAGTCTTTTTACAGGGGCTTCTATAGGTTCAGAATCCTCCTCCGCCTTCAGGATTGCTTAGAGAAATTGAAAAATTCAGTGATTTGAAAGTTTTATATATTGTTTATTTATTCAATTTACAGAACTGCCCATCTCAAACAAGCAACTTGTTTGGTGTGAAGATATTTGAATCTACATTTTGTAAGTGCAATTCAATTACAGGAATACAGAAACAATTAGCAGGTACAAACATCAGCATGGGGCCCTTACTAAATTGGCCATAAAACACTTTTTGCATTAGAGTGGCTTTGATAACTGTTGGCCTGAAATTTAGTGCATAGCATATTCTCAAGAGTGATAGAAAGATCTGAGACCTTCAAATGACATAGTAAGCCTTTGTTAAGGATACATTTTCAAAAGATGTCAAGAGAAATAATGCTTTGGATACCTGCCAGATTTTTGACTTCTTTACTTCTTTATTGTACATTTTGGGTTATAATGGATTTAGATGGTTACTTAATTATTTATTGGAATGGATTTCTTTCTTTCTTCTTTTTGTTGTGGAATACATGAGTCAAGCAAGCTTTGATTTTTCTACCCTTGTTATTTTTAATTGCAGCTTATTTTGTTGTTTGTTTTGCAGGAATAGATGGCAGGGATGGGAGATAGCTCCCACAAAGCCTTTTATTTGGGGGCATATCATTTTCTGGGCAAGAAAGATGGTTTGAAGTTCCAATATTGGATCTCAGTTGAGCATCAGCTTAATATCAAAATTGATTGATATAATTATTGATTTACATACAGTCAAAAACAACTTTAGGGCTTTTTGTTTATATTTGTTTATTTATTAGGGGACAAGGACTAGCTAAGAATAGCTAGATGACTTAGGCTACAATTCTTAATTTACTGAGGAGCAATTCTCTTTGAACTCAATGTGCTTGATTTTCAATATCTAGAACTATAGGTAGTCCTCGACTTACAACCACTAACATTTGTTAAGTAAGTTTTGCCCCATTTTAAGACCTTTCTTGTCACAGTTATTAGGTGAATCACTGCAGATGTTAAGTTGGTAACATAGTTGTTAAGTGAATTTGGCTTGGCCATTAACTTTGCTTGTCAGAAAGTTGCAAAAAGTGATCACGTGACCGCAGGACACTGTAAGGACCATCATAAATACTTGCCAAGCATATGAATTTTGATCACGTGACCATAGGGATGCTGCAATGGTCATAAATGTGAAAAATGGTCATCAGTCACTTTTTTCAGTGCTGTTGTAACTTTGAACAGTCACTAAATGAACTGTTGTAAGTCAAGGACTACATGTAATTAAGTTACTAAAGCCCAGGATTCATGAAATATGTATTGCCTGGATTGAGATGCTTGATTGAGCATTTGACTTGATAGGATGCCATGTATTTTTCAGATATATAGACAGATCCCATAAGCAAATAAGAATCTGAGCTGAACCTCGATGCCATTTGGGAGACATGGCATTCCCCACATGATACTAATCCAGTCCCCCCAAAATGAGAGTCTTCTATCACAGGAGTACTATAATATCTTCTCTTGACATTGCGGTCTGGCTTGCTGGATACTGAAAGAAGGGCAGTAAGCTTTACAAGTTACTTTTTGTGGAAAAGTCAATGAACACTAGGATTTCATATTTAGGATTAAGTTGCGAGCAGCGGGTACAGTGCAACACATACAGTATGTTTTATGGTGAAGAGGTCTTTCAAAAAACAGCTTTAAAGAATCTTTTAGTTCAAGGTGCTCATGTCTTTTTTTCAGGCTTACCAGAAAATACAAGAATGACTCGAAATGGCCAATAGAATAAAAGTTGTTCAGAGTGAAAGGCAAATTAAATTATATTTTCTCTGCTAGAAGTTTATTCCAGTTTTGACTGATATCATATTTCTGGGGTTGAAAATTCCATAGTTATTACAGCCCTATATCCGGTCATCTATTCCATATCCTTCTCTTTGATCTCTGTTCATATACCAGCCTGCCAAATTCAAGAAAGGGGAATGACGTGTTGGGTTTAATCCTTCTTCAGCTAATCTTTGGTAATTCTGGGGATTTTGGGTGCCCATTCAAAACTCTAAGGTTTATACAAAATATATATCTGTTTGCACATAATTTGCAATGTTTCCAGTTTCAGCATGTAATTGTGTTTAATGAGGTTTGAAGGCCACAACATACCTATGTTGTTACAAAACGGATATGTTGGCACATTTGGAAATTATAGGAAAATAAAGAGGGAGGACTAAGGAAATTATTTTATTTAATATTAACAACGTTCAACTTTTTTGGACATTGAAGAACTACCACTGATGTTCATCAAAGTATATTGTTAGTATTTTTCCAGGAAAGATTAAAATATTATTTTCCTTCTTTTTTGAATATTTGAAATGACATTCTTTTTTAAAAGTATCCTCCCTATTAGTATTTTTTCCTCACTTTGAAGTATATTGCACATCTATGTTGAAGTAGGAAGATATAGAAGCCTGTAGTTTATTTGCAATTTTAAATAGCATTGGTTGCTGTCCTATACCACTGGGTGTTCTAGAGAACTTAATGAAATCTATTTACAGGATTGCGTTGATGTATTTTATTTAGTTGGCCGGAATGTTCAGCCACAGACAAAGTTCCAAGGCATTCCAGAAAGACGTGAGAATAATATCAAAAAGATGAAATGAAACTTTGACAATTCCAGTTCAACAATGATTATCAGTTTCTAGTTGGCTAGAATCAAAAATATTATTTATAGGAAAAGATAACATTGAACAATTTTAACCAGTCAAGATAATTTCCTTCTTTTTTGAATTACTGGAAATGCTAAGAGTAAAAGAAAGAGACTGATACTGCTTCCAGATTCTTCTGATCAGATATTCATAATGGAAGATGCATCCCAAACTATATTTTTATAACAAATTTATTTTATCAATTTTCTGGGGTTTGTTATGGCATAACATAAACACACTGTTTTTTTATTAATTAACCATGCTTGACTTTCTCTGCTGATTATATATGTTAGAGGACTTATGTATGAGGAGACATGTGGGATATCAGTATGGACTGATCTTTCCTAGGTCTTTCTACCTGAATTTTGTATATTAATTAAAGCTGGGTAACAGATAACTATTCTTCCAAATACCCTGTAACCAAAATATTCAGTACTATAACGTGATCCTCAGCAGTTTGAACCAAGCTTGCAGCTGGAAGAGCAGTTAGTATCTCAGCCAGTGACATCACTTGGGTCTAGTTAGTGTTTGAATAGGGTACTAGCAAGAACCCAGTGCAATAGCGTAATTATTTATTTGGTTTACTTTACAGTTTTTGAATTGAAAACTCTGGACAGGTTACAGGTCTTTGAATGTTGAGGAACAATACTACTAAGTCAATAGTCAAAAGTCAAACAGCAATAGTATAAATGAAATAATAAAACAAGCCTTTCCCAAGATGGATACCAAGAAATCTAACTCACACAGAAGGGCTAATGAAATAAAATTATTTTTAAATAAAAAAAAAGATTTTTAAGATTAAGTTATTTAATTAGCCGAGGGGGGGGGGGATGAAAAAGTATCCTTGAAGGCAGTGACAAATGCCTGAACATCATATAGATGTGTCATTCACTGGTCAACCTGACAATCCAAAAAGATAAGCCTGTGATTTGTGTGAGGGACACTGCAAGCCTCTTTATTCAAGAAGGGGGGAAGGGTCTTGACTGAAAACAAACTGAAAAAAACAACAACCCAATTCCTCATCCAACAAGGGCTTTCCTACAGCCCAAAAACATCTCTGTCGTGTCTCCACTTCTGGACCATCATAGATCAGAGACATTAGTCCAAGGGCTTTTCTATCTTTTTGTAATCAGATGAAAAAGGAAAACTACAGTGCCAACCATGAGTAAAAGTAGTTTAAACCGTGTCTCCCTTGAAGATAGGTTAGCTATGTGAGAGAATATGGAAGGCTATACTCCAATGTGAACCAACTCAAACAAGAGTCTCTTTATTTTTACAGTTTTAAAAACTTGAAATCAAAATTTTGTTTTCCTCCTCCTTCCTCCTTGTATACCATATATTTTAGATTATAAGCCTTCAGGCAGCATTAATTTTCTCCAAATATATGTAAGTCAATATTAGAGTATTTTTGGAGAAGTTTGGAATTAAAAAAAACTAAGTAAAATTGAATACATGTATTTTAACCCTAGTCTAAATAGCTCCACGCCATCACAAATTTGCTCCCAATGTGGAAATGCGAAGACGGAATTGTATGTTGGTTTATTAAATGGACTCCTGTCGGTCCTTATTTGAGGGATCCTGTTCTGCTCTTGAGATCAAAGACAATAATATCCAAAGTATTCATTCATTTTCATACGCAGCTGAAAGATTCAAATTAGTCTCTCAAACTGTTTTCCTCCCTGTAGGCTGTTTTTTTAAAATCAAATTATATCTGCCTGGAATAATAATATTTGCTACTATACAAGGGAGTAGTTGTGACTACAGATTCAACTCTGTGGGCATGAGAACGAAACCAATCATTTGACTTGAGAAAGCTCTCCCCGAGCAGGGAGAGGTGGGATTTCTCTAACTGCTCTTCAAATAGTTGTTCAAAAGTCTGCCCCGCTCCAAGCAAGAAAGAGTTATGTCTGGAATATTTCACTTCAGCTTTCAGAGACCCGCTTTGTGTATCCCTTGGAGTGTGAGCCCTCAGTGAATAGCAATCGCAGTTTAAACTGTTTATTCCTTTCTTAGCAATAATGTTTAGGTTGAGGAAAGCCTTCCAAGATATATAGAATTTCTCATGCTGAGTAAGGGGTCCTTCACTTTTTTGCTACTGTTGCTGCTGCTCTCCACACTGGGGGCATTATTTTGATATACCCCCTTTTCATTCATATTCTGATAGGTAAAAGAACTCTCAATGTTATCATAATAATATAAGCTTCTTATTATTTCAAAGTCTATAGTACAGCCATAAAAAAAAGAAGAAGAAGAAAGCCCAAGTTGAAATGTGAAGTCTGTGCTTGTGTTTTTGGAACAATTTTTCTTCCAAATAATTAGAAAAACCCATTCAGTCTATGAAGATAGAAAAGGGAAAGGTAAAAATAAAGTTTAATGTTTTTGGATTCTCATATTTAATTCCTTGATCCCCATCCCGCCAATTAACCTGAAAAAAAATCCTAGGTGTCTTTTAATAATTTTAGTTGTTGTAGTTTTCAACTGTATTTAAAACAGAATTAACCTTCTGTATTTACTTTCAGTGCAAAATAACTACATTCACTTAATATATTATGGCTTTTATTAGCACTTACAGGAATACTCTGCATACTAAGAAAAAATATTTTATTGACTTAGAAGAACATAGAATAAAAAGCAATTCTGTTCGGAAACATCTGAATCTCATGTGATAGTAATTTGTAAAAGTCGTTACATGTTTTTTTCCATCCCTAACTTGTCAGCAGCTAGTACAAACAGTATTCTCTATATAACAATTCAGGTTTTTACTGTAATTTAATGAGCAAAAGAACCTCACATATATTCTGAACAATTTTACATCTACTCTGTAGGGGGAGGGGTCCATTTTATTATTAGCTTCATTTTATCCAGTCACTCTAGTTTATTGTTTAGTTCAAGAAAAGTCGACTGGTTGGGCAGCCAATACATTTAAACGAAATAAATAAGAATACTATGCACTATTGTTATCCTCATATTGTCGTGAGTTACTGTTGAGATTCAATGGCTTACAGGTTTGAATTATAGTTCATTATTGTTATTCTTACATGTAGAAATTATATACATCTGAAGTAGAGAGTGTAAATTAAGCCAAAGAGTGCCAATCGGGTATCAAACCTGGAACATGTTACTTATTGTCATTAGAGAAACTTGTGATGATTAGAAAGCTCAATAAGTGTTACATCGTGATTTCTAGGTTTCCAGCAAAATCGGCTTTTTAACACAGCTGTAACCAAGCTGTAACCAAGCCATAATCTGATTTCCATTAATCTTACTCATTTCTTTTAAAGGTTATAAAAAAATAAAAAACTTCTGGCTACATATTTAAAGAAAACCCCCTATGAATGAAGTGTATGCAGACATCTCCTCACCCATTTTTAGGACTGGATCCAGGGCCCTGGAAACTGACCAGGAGTAATCTGTTCTAACTGATTCCTGATTTGGAGGGTTTTTGTTGCTGTTGTAATTGGCTTGGTTTAATTTGTTTTTTGGGGTGGTGGAAGGGAAGGCCTCTCTTACTATTACTATTCAAAAAACAAAAACAAAGCATGGCCTTTGATGATATGTAGTGCTACTGAAAGTTCCTTCACCATCCTGTAATGTGTGTGATGTATCTGGCCATGGAGCCCTGAATTCATTTAAATTAGTTGTTATCCCTTACCTTCTACCCTAAGCTCAAGTCTGTCATCCCTCTAGTAGCATGACAACCAGCTAGAGATTCATTTCCTTCTGAGAGTATATAGACCCAAAACAGGAGTTAAGAAGTTCTAACTTCTAACAGTCACTTTCTTCATACAATAGATCTAGACCCTCTTTAGCTTTCATTTATTTATATCATGTCCAAAGTACCTCTCTCGTTGCTGTTTTTAACATCTCTTGCCAGCCTCGGTTCAATCTGAACATTAGACTTTCTGAAAATGTTTCTATATAGGTAGTCCTTGACTTATAACCATAATGGAGCTTGCCCATTTCACTAGTAAATAGTGACAGTTATAAAGCATCTGTCAGCACCCCCCTGCTGACTTGATTTTACAATCTTGTTTGTGGCAATTGTTAAGTGAATGTCTCACTTGTTAAGAGAATCCATGGTTTGCTATGGGGTGTTTTTGAAAAAAAACGCAGAAGTAAACACTGGGGTTTTTTGAGAGGGGGGCGAATATAAATCATAGTAAATGCAGGCCAGTTTCCAAGTGCCTGAAATACAATTACATGGTCTCAGGGAGCAGCTCTTGGAACTTCCAAACCTGAGGTAACTTTGGGGGATTTGTCTTAACTTCGCCAAGTCTCTAAGTGACCCGTTGTATGTCAAGGACTACCTGTTGTTTCTGAGGGTTATCTTCTTTCTTTTTCAGTTATGATTCTGTGAGTCCACTTCTGTACGTATTCTTTTTTCTTGTCAACATTTAGAGAGCTTTGCATACATACACACTGTCCTTTTTAGATTTTTCCCATTTTTCAACTTTGTGGAAATTGCTTGCACTTGTGCCTTCTGTATGTAGTTTTGTAGACTTTTCAGTCCTTTATAATACTTTTGTCCTTCAGGATTTCTGTCAAGCACCATAGCAATCAGGAGATTCAGGAAGTTCAAAGGATTATAAAAATTTATTGCAAGCTTAAGCTGTCTATGAGAATCTGAGCAACTAACATCCAAGAGAAATTAGTGGGAGTTAAGAATAGAAAGGAATTCCAGGTGGGCTGGACTTAGATATCTTGTGGGCATACAGGTACTTATGGCTGATGATAACATTTGACTCCACCCTTGGGCTCAGCCTAGTCATCTCTTACAATTTCAAGCCTATTCTCTGTGTTAGGTCTAGGCATGCTTCAGGTTTGAGCTCCAAAAAGTGCTAGGGAGAACGTAGAAGCATAAAATAAAGCCTTTTCCCAGTATTGTGCTGTGTAATCCTAGGGAAAGAGGTGGCTACTTTAAAGGATTGCAAACAGGTGTTCCATGCTCCTGTGCCCTCAGAACGTTCTTTTAGAGAACAAATCTAAAGTCTTTGTTGTCTGTCTGTCAGGTTTTATGACAGGTAATTCTTTGAATTACTGCAAATTGACTGGTGGCATTTCAAGATATTTCCGTTGGGCTCAGGAGAAGTAATATAAAGCAGATGTCTGTAACCTTAGCAACTTTATGACTTGTGGACTTCAACTCCCAGAATTCCTCAGGCAGCAAGTCATAAAATTGCCAAGGTTGTAGACCCCTGATATAAAGGATGAATGTGGATTCTTTGTTTCTGTGACCTTAGCCATTGCAAAAGACCTCTCCTGCACGGAACTTCATCTGGGAAGTCTACCCCATAGCTAACTAATTAGGCAAGAAAACAGATTTGATCATCTGATTGGTTTTCTAAGGCAAATGGGTTGATACATACAGGAACAAATAACTTTGCCTTTGAATCCTGCTGTAACTAGGTTCACAGAGCCATTTCTGTAATGGTCAGTGAGCATGACCTTGGGAGACAGGAAACTTTCTTGTAAAAGAAGTCACAGCCCACAGAAGGGGAAATAGCATGGAAAACATTTCAGAAGAGACCCTCTCTAATTTTTCAGAGAGTAAAGAAAAGAGGAGAGAAATATTGCAAGGTTCTGTTAACGTAACCTTACTCATAGTTGTGCTTCTTATCTGGACTACCTTGAAGTAGGGTTGAAGGGTTGTTACCTTGAAGGGCTAACAATTTCTTTGTTTATGTAACAAGTCAGAATTAGATTATATCAGTCTAATCTGGAGGATTAGATATACATGCAGTATATTCTTATATGTTCTCTTATTTGTCTCTCAAAAAATAAAATATTATGAAGGTTTCTCTTTTGGAATCTTTTTCTTTGCCATTCAGCATATTCTGGTCACTGATGATGGAAGTTGGAGTGATACTGAAAATTTCTGACCGGTGGTCTTTCCAAGTGGGTGTAGGTCAGAAAGACCAGAGTTGATTAGCACATTCATTTAGATTAGCAGAATTCTTTACAGTGGGGTTTTAAACAGCAACGAAATCTAAATGCCTGATGAAGCCAACATCTGTAAATCACTGTCTATGAATTTAGAAAGAGTTTATAACTACAAGTGCCTTTGGAGAACTGTTTCTTATTATGTCAAGACTAGAAAAAGAGTGTTTTGATTCATTCTTCGGCTCCCAGTCTGGAGTCATTGTATTATTCAAGTGAACAAAGGAGCCATGCATAAACATGAATCAGCACACTTCCAAATAAATGATCAAAGAAGTGGATTTTGTCTGTGTGGAGATTATCTGGATGCAAACAACCGATCATTTCTTGTCTTGGCTTTCTATTCAGTGTTTCATTGTCAATTTGAAAAGAAACAAGAGGGGGTAAAACAGGAGGAATGACAGGAACAGACTCATTGTAATATCAAGAGTCCTGTGAGCATACAGTAATGGAATCCACGTGCTGTTTAAGTCAGCATTAAATCAGTATTAGTGCTACCCTATTGTTGAGGGCAGCTGCTTTTCAACAGTACAGAAAACAATCCACAATAAAGCTACCTAATTAATTTATTTTTCATTCCTCTTCGAGGCCCTGATACCTTGTTGCTTCAACAGCACATTTTTAGCTTCATTATTCTCCACTACATGATTCCATCCAGTTGGGAATCATAAGGCGATTATAACAATGTGATCTTATGACGTAGCCATACAAATGTAGCAGTGTGTTGCTGTAAAAGCAAATGATGTTCTGTTGCTGATACTTCAATTATATTGCTGCAATTGCTTGTATGATAGGAATTTTCTTCCAACATTTTGCTAGTGGTTTAGGTGGAGAATATATATATATATGTAAACGCGTATAATATTGGAAACGCTCAAGTCATGCTGCACTGCTTTCTATGGGATGCATATCACCTATTCTGCCTGGATGGGTGAAAGAATTATTTGTCTTGCAACAGAACTATTTTTTCTGCCTCCTTATATTTCTCCCTTTCAATCTGTTTTGTACCTATTTACACAGTAATGTGGAACCAATGCCAGAAGAGGGGGACAAATAATAGCTGGTGAAAACGTTTGGTATTATATAAACACAATGACATTTAAGGCTTATTTAGATTTAAGCTTTCCTGGCTGGTTTCTGAGTGTTTCTAAAATTGTAAGGAGATCTGCAACCACCTCATACTACATGATCAGCTTGCGCCATTGCTTTTGGTGAATCAGAGGATCCAGGAAAAAGAGAAGATGGGCAGGAATCTAGAACTATTACAAATCTAATCCAGCTCCTTTGTTTTTGATGAATTGCTTGTTAAAGATTTGCCCAGCATTGTATGCTTTATAGCAATTTATGCCTGTTTTTCTATATGTGTTCATATAGCTGCCTTTAATGGTGTTTACGGGGGGAAAGTGCACTGAAGAAAGATCTTTGCAGATCTTTTGTCCCATTTTCCTAGATCCTGGATTGGGCAATCCATGTCAAAGTTCTTCTCCTTTCATTGATAACAAATAGAAGATACTGTCCAGACTACTGTTGCTTCTAGTCTAATAAAGAGAAGGACTAGGAGTGACATGATAGGAGTCTTCCAATATTTAAAAGCTATCACAAAGAAGAAGGGGTCAACTTATTCGCCAAAGCCCCTGAAGGCAGGACAACATGTAAAGGATGGAAACGTATCAAGGAGAGATCCAACCTAGAAATAAGGAGAAATTTCCTGACAGTGAGAACAATCAATGGAATGGCTTGTCTCCATTAACTTATGGATGCTTCAACACTGAAGGTTTTTAAATGACATTGGACAGCCATTTTTTACAGAATGATATGGGGTCTCCTGCTTGGCCAGGAGATTGGATTAGAAGATATCCAAGTTTCGTTCCAACTCTGTTATTCTGTATTCAACCAGGATATCCCTCTGAGTATTCCTCCTTTATGTCATGAAGACTACATGTTGCTATAGTTTTTCTTTAAGGCAGATAATATAAACACTGGTAAAACCTTATAAGAAGTAGATAATGGGCAGTTAAGGAAAGAGCATCTTCAAGGATATGGAAGAAACTTCATGCTCAATAGAGAACTAGAAAATTTACTATAATTTGAATATAATTCAGTGATGCTCTCCTTGTTCATGCTGGTTGAATTTCAGATGTTTCAAATCTCATTGTTTACCAAAGAAAAAGGCACTGTTGAAATTAACTGATTGAATAAAGTACGACTTTAGTCTAAAGAAGATGGGGTGGGAGTTAATTCAATGCAATTTTGAATGGTCTTCATTTGTTAGCTTAACCAATTTCAGTGTCTGATCATAGATAGAACTATTTCTTCAAACAAAAAGTGTGTTGGAATGAGATTTGAAACATCTGAAATTCACCCAGCATGAACCATGATAGCTTCATTGAACTACATTCAAATTTTGGTAAATGTTCTGGTTCTCTACTTGGCATGAATCTGTACAGGATACAGTGAAATTGTCATAGAAATTGATGCATTTAACTGACATGATATGATAGATATACAGTTCTGTATGACATGCACATTTGCTCCTAATTTTGCTCCATCAAATGACAATGGTGTGAAGAAGTTCAGAGCAAGCCAGACAGATTTAACCACATGACAGACACATAGGGAAGTCTTAAGCCACCCATGCAATTGCTTGAGGAAATATGCCAAGAAGCTAGATCTTCCAGGCAACGAAAAATAGCTCACATCTGGATCCTGTGTTTGGAAGCCCAGGTTTCAAGGAACGGGAAGAGTGGAGAATGTGCTCTCACAGACCAGATTGTATTTTGACTTAAAGTATGCAGAAAAGATGTTTATTATAGTAATAATTTGTTTCTCTTTACAAATAGTGTGTAGTCTTTCTGTCACAGTAAAAGAAAATTCAAGGCCTTTCTTCTAGAAATTCAAGTATAAAAACAGTCTAACTTGTTGGCTTTATTTTACTTAATATTGAAGTTCATTCTTCATCTAAATCCAGAATAGATTAAATAGATTTCCTGAAATGAAGGCAAGTAGCATATTCCATGTGTCATATGGATTTATTTCTATATTGAACCTGAATCCTTAATAAAAAGTGGACACATGACATTTTCAAATGACACTCACAAAATGGAAGATTTGTTTATTTATTTATTTGTTAAATTTCTATGGCCATCTATCGCAGTCAATGTGTCTGGGTGTCTCACAATACAAAAAACATATTACAATTAAAAATTGAAAAAAACATTTTAAAACAATAAAAAGAATATAACCAGTAAAAACATCCAATTCAACATACACAAGAGCGAGATATTTCACCAGTTAGCAATAAAGTCAGGAAATGAGGCCCTCGGCATATTCATTGCGCCAGGTTTTCACCGCGATCAGGAACCATAAGTCCAAGAGGATCCCCACATTGTGCACCAGATTTGTTTGGGACAATGGAACCCCATCCAGGTAATTAAATAATTCAAGTTCCTAAACAGGATTTATCCTTTGGCCTATAATCATTAAGAACTCCTAAGTCTAGAAGCAACACCCCCCCTCCCGAATTGAATATCTTTGTACAGTTTGAAACTGTTTAGCTCTCTTATTGCAAAAAAATAATTAGAGTTAATACTTATAAGACATTAACTAAAATTCACCCAATAACATAAGTTTAATCAGTATAATAGTTAAGTCACCTGGCTAGAAACTGGGAGACTTTTCTGATCTGAGTTCTAATCCCTTTTAGGCACGAAGCCAGCTGGATGATCTTGGGCCAGTCCCTCTTTTTCCTTGAAGATGGCAGTGGCAAATCACTTCTGAAATCCTGCCAAGAAAATTGCAGACACTAGTGCAGGAAGTCACCAGGAATCAATACTAGAGCATAATGTTAATAAGATACATGATATAGCTACCTTCCTTCACAAAATCCAATAAATGGATGCAAAATCCATCTGGAATGTATCCCTCCCTGATTTAATATTCTTTTTGAAGAAAGTGCTCTTTTGTCTTTGATATGATGTAAGAGCCTTGTTGGCACAGTGGTTAAGTGCTGTATTGCAGGCAAACTCTGCACATAATCTGGAGTTCGATCCCGATGGGGCTCGAGATTGGTCCATTCTTCCATCCATCTGAGATAGATAAAACGAGGACCCAAATTGTTGGGGTCAACATGCTGGCATTGTAAACTGCTCAGAGAGTGCAATGAAGAATCCTGGAGTGGTATATAAGTATAAGTACTATTTGGTATGATGTCATCATTTCTGATAATGGAGCCTTTTCCTTGCACTCAAAGTAGTCACCCATGGACTGTGTGCATCTTCCCAACACTTTATTCCAAGAGGTACTGAAATTCAATACCTCAATGTTCAAATTTCAGTGATCCAATTTTCAGGTTTAAAAACCCTGATTTCAGGTAGCTGTAAGTTATGTTTTTATTGTTTTGTTTTGTATTTTCCAAATAGGTTTACAGAGTTCTTGATCTACAGCCAGAAATGACTTCTTTCAAATTTCTTTTTGTTGTACTGTGATAGAAGTAACTTTTGAAAAAAAAATCCCTGAAGATTTCCTTCCAAATTCATATTGTAGCCCTTATTTCTTCTTTGCAGGTGTCCTGTGGCTTTCTGAAAATTGATTTCACTGTCATGACTCCCTGCTGAATAAGTTAAGTCTTGAATTCAATGCTTGTCATCTCTATCTATAAAGAAGATGAGGAGTCAAATCCACAGAAAAACTAAAACTACTTATATTGAAAGTGGCTACAATAACAGAATCTTGCAAATCTGATTGTGCTGAAGCTCTTCCCCTTTCTTATACTCATGTGAATTAAGGGGGTGTCTGTCTGAACTTCTTCCAGCTATTTTCTGTTTGTTGTAGATATAAAATACATTTTTCTTGTTGCTTTGGTAACGGTTCTTGTATATCTCCATCAAGGTTATCTTCCCTCCTCTCTCTGGCATTAATTTTCCACCAACAGTTGTTATAGGTGAATTTAGCTCCAAGGAGACAGCTTTGATTTCTTATATAGTCAGATTAATGACTTGAACCACACCAGTATGCAGGGGCATTTGGTAATCTCCAGATAGGTAGTACAAACTTGTGTAGTGGGCAACATCGCATACTGAGATCCAAAAACAATAAAGCCTAATTAGTTTAAGTAAAAAGTTTGACATTTCTTTCACACATACCCAAACTTTTTCACACAACATACCTATCACCCCTCCATCAGGCTGGCCAGGGAATTAACCAGGAAACTGGAGAAGTGGGCAGTACTGCAGAGGTCTCAGGTCCAGATAAAAATATTTTCAACTCATGTTATAGACTTATATATCACTCCATAGCATCAGACATTGCCCCCAACAATTTGTGTCCTCATTTTACTGACCTTGGAAGGATGGAAGGCTGAGTCAACCTTGAACCCATTAGGTTTGAAATCCAGGCTGTGGGCAGAGTTTGCCTGTAATACTGCATTCTAAACACTGCACCACCAGGGTTAAAGATTTTGCCCATGAGCGTCTATGTCCTACAATAAACATACTCATTTTTATCAGCTACTGTTTATCTGATAAATGATCAGATAAGCTTTGAGAACCTTAGCTGTCTATGAGGAAAGAACAATTCCTAGCGGAACTTGAATGGAAGGAAGCCTGCATATGATTTTTCCATGGGGTTCTGACTTAGTACATTTCAACTGTAATGGGATAAGTGACAAGAGGTAGTCCTTATTTGCATGGCTGAAGTTACCAGCAAGAGGGATACCCCATAGGTTTCCAGTGAAACTGAATACCAGCATTAGAGAAAGGAGAGCATCACAATTGTGCAAGCTATAGCTTGCATCTTAGTTCTGTTCATATATCTGTCTGGCTGCCCCTTGGTTTGGTTTGATGATATTAGGGAGCTGCATAAGGCCATTTAGCATGTCACTGTGACTATTTACCATAGAAGGTCTCCTCCTACACTTGTGCTGAAGGTTCATCTCATGCTTGGCCTCACTAATAATCATTTCCTGAACTGATAACCATATCATGAATTGGAGACATAAACAATTACCTGTGCAATCTCTTGCAACACTGATCTTGTTTCCTCCAAATCTGGCAACTACACAGTAGCATCCTTCTTTATCTAATTAATTACATTCTATGCTTTTAAATAATAAATATCTATTTACTCTGTACTCTTTCAACTTGCATATGTACACTCATAGATTTTCTTTAGAGTTGTAGAGTAATATATACATCTAATCAATGCTTAATTTTTAAAAAAAACAAGGTGCAATGTTTTATTAATCATTGGAAATTCCATTCCAAGAATGGAGGGAAATTACTTAAAATATTTTCTTCCTAGTCCCTGGAATAGGTATGCTTTGTGGTCCATTGTGCCTGAGATGCGGCTAAGGATAAAAAGAGGAATACTGGACTGAAACTTTTACTGGTCTGAAACTTACCATTTTAATCCCAGATTTGTTTGTTTGCTTGTTTCTAACTATCAGAGTTTTGAAACTTTTTGTTATGTCACTGTATTTTCTATATAAGAACAGATGTTTGTGATGTATTAGATGATTCATGACACTTCCCCCCCTTCTCCATATACTTTCTTAAAACACAATTCTTACAAATCTTTAGCATTTATTCACAGCTTTTCTTGAATAGCTGAAATGTAATTCTTAAACCAGTATGAAAATTCCTATTAGGAAAATGCCAGTAATCATAACAAAATGAAACAAAAGTAAGGCAGAACTGTTTTGAATGAAGAAAAAAAAATATTTCTAAGGAAGTTAAATGTGTATAAAGCTTGTGTGTTGAGATGGTAGAAGACATTTTGAGCGTACACAAGTCTAGTCACAATCAGAGAGTTTTAAAAATCTGCATTTAATTACAGATGTAAAATAATCAGAAGACTAAACAAACATTAAAAAAAGTAAATTGCTGGGTTGTCTCGGACATCTCTCTTTTGAAATTCTCATAGAGGATTAAACTATGAGTCAAAATTTTCTTCAATAAAGTGTCTTGTTACTGTTATTCTACATTTTCTACCCATGCCAGAAAAAATGGTCGTTGACTAGCACTGGGCCTTCTCAAAAAGAGGGCTTTGTTTTAATCATCCCTACTGAAGAATAATACACAGATCATTTCCCTGTGAAGATAAAATTAACTCTCAATCAGCATTTTATGCTGGCCCCAGCTTCTTTTTCTCCCCCCCCCCGCATTATTTATTGTTCCTTTGCTTTTACCCATTTAACCCAATTGTCACATTTCATTTCAGCAGAGTGTTCTTTTTAAAAAAAAAAACAAAATTAACTTCAGCCATGAAGACCTGTGTTTGCTCCCTTCCTCTTCCTTTTACTACTTTTGTATTTTTCCCTGTAAACATTGAGTCAGCCCCACCAGGGGAAAAGGTAGGCTGTTCATTTGAAATGGGTCTGCTGTTGCCTTTTAAGTTTCTTTGGAAATCCTTTGGCCTGGGCCAAAACAAGGTCTAGAGCAGAATGTTTCCTTTCTGGGAGACTAAACGCAGGAGAAGGTGCCAGTAGGTGGTCATAGTTCAGAGGCTTCAAAATGCAGATTAAGCTCAGCCAGCTCTTGCCAAGCCTTTTTCAACTCTGTTGAAGTCCAAAGTAAATTCACACCTCCTCATTTCTGTACTATTAATCAATCAATTCAATAAACTACAGTCTGTGGTGGGTATGGGTCAGTAGCTCGTCTGTTTGCTTCTGCTAATGTACAGAATGAATGTTTTCATAAAGTTTAAAATTAATTTTGTTTCCTCCATCTATACTTTTAATTTTTTTCCCCAAGAATGCAACTATGACTATCTGTTGTCAAGGAAGACATAAATTTAAAAGTTAAAACAACAGCATATTGCACTATTTATTTACATTTAAAATCAAAATAGCAATCTAAAAAAAACCAAGAGGAAACTGTGAAGCCAGCTTGGTATAAATGTACAATAAAAAGATTTATTTTTTTCATTTGGCTCTATGAAAGTTTCTAAATATAAGCCAACATTCCTTTCCAGTACAAAGTCAAGTTTCTGTTTAATAGACTTCTTTTCTTTCCAAAATGAAATTGTTTTGCATAGGAAGTGAGAATAGCTAAATGTGGACTGAATGTACATTTTAGCTTAATTCAAAGATGAGAAAATGAGCTAGAAAACTCTTATTTCTATTTATTACTAATAAATTAATCCAGAAAAAATTAGGCCATGTAATGTAAATGATTGTCATTAAGTTTGATAATGCATGCTAGTGATAATGACTAGCACTCTGCCAGTGTTAGTGTCAGCCTTGGAAGCCATAATTGCGAGGCCTCTGAGGCTGCCACATAATAGCACATGGGAACCAGGGAGGCGGGTTGTTCTCATACACTTAGAGGGGTTAGTAGACAAAACAAAATTCCTTTCAAGAGAGTCAAGGCCATTCTGACCAGCACCTGGAAGAGGAGTGCCAAGAGGAGAGAGGAAGTTGGATTTGAAAGGGGATTGGGGAATGTGACATGTGATGATGGTTTAGAGGTGGATTTCTTTTGGGTGGGGAAAAACCTGGGACTTCAGATTCAGGTTTTTCCCAGATGTACCAACATGGTTTCTTTAACAAATTCTTACTTGGATATAACCTTGTCTGAGTGCTGAATGGACCATCAGAACTTAGATGGAACCCTGATAGTTAGCCTTCAAATAGCCAAACACAATTTCCTATGGCTATTCTCAAATACAAGAGGATTGCAACTCTTAACCAGCTAATCTTTATTTTATAGCTACTAAATTTCATTAGCACCAATGGAATTATTTTTAATGTGTGAATTGACATGGCTGGGTCTGTATCTTTAAATGTGAAGAGTTCATCAAAAACATCAGCTCTCCTTCCTGTGCTTTTACTTCTTCTACCATCACCATTACTTTTCCCCACTCACAGTGTGGCTGGCTACTATTAATGCTTTGTGCAATAGAGTCCTCTTTAGGTTACAGGAAAGAGGTCTCTCTGCCTATGGGCTGAAAGAAATTGCTGTAATCATAGAACTGGGTTGACCAGGTAAATAACAATAGTGATACAGAGCATTGGAAAAGTGCCTAAAGGACAGTGAAGAAGATGTGCTGCTGCTAGTACATCACAGAGGCTTACTGAATACTGGAGAGACCAAATTGGAATACAAGAAAGGTCAATTGAAAATAGCAAAGAGACATGGCAAGGCAAAGTATTACATGGCCAGTACCTTTAAAAAAAATAGAAGGCCAAGCTGATATTAACCAAATGTGGCAATGGCTAAAAGCAAGAAAGTTGAAGAAAGAGACAAAGGGACTAATTCTGGCTACATAAGACCAAGCCTTAGGAACTAATGCATACAAAGCCAGAATTGAAAATTGACAACAAGAGAGAGCGATGCCATATCTGCAAAAACATTGAAGAAACACTGGATCACCTAGTTTGCTGCAAGAAGATTGCATAGGGTGACTACAAATAATGGCTTGACCAAGTTGCAACAATGATGCATTGGAAGATCTGGAAGAAATACCATTTGCCTGCAAGCAACAGCTGATAAGTCCACAAAATAAACAAAGTAATAGCAAATGAAGAAGCTAAAATGCTCTGGTGCTTTAACATTCAAATATACAAGCACATGCAACATAAACTCCCCCAGACTTAACAACTGTCAATAAAAAACCCCATAGTGGAAATGGCAGTACCCAGAGATAATAGGAGAGAAGAGAAAGAACTGGAGAAAATTACAAAATACAAAGACCTGCAAATAGAAGTAGAATGACTGTGTCAAAAGAAACCAAAAACAGTACCAAATGGTAATAACTATTAGAGAAAGAAAGAAAACCTTTCTGCTACCTAGATATTCATACTGAGTACTGAAAGCGTTTATTTTTAGATGGAAAGTAGGAAAATAGGACTGTGAGATGTTCACTGAAAGTTGCTTTGTGAATTGTATAAACTGGTATAATTACTTTCCAGCTGTCTGTTGTTGCCTAAAATGGCAATTTACCCAAGATGTGACCTGGTGAATGGTGAAAATCCTGTGCCCAAATTAATAGCCTCTCCCTTTCTCTTTCTCTGCCTGCTTCATCCTCCTGTTTGTATTAAACAATGTACTTGTAGCAAGTGCCCAGGGTTGATGGCCTATAATGTACATGGGAAGCCAAAGAAGCATAGCAACAAAACAGAAATCACAGGAAATAAGAATCAATCATATTGTTTCAAATGGTGTTAAAAATATTAGGTGAGCTGCAGAGTAAAGAAGAAATGTTCAGGCCATGTGAGCTTAACTTTTGTCACTTTTTTCTGTCAAACCATCTAGTTTCTGTTTCACATGTACGACTTGAAATCACATAATGTTTCACTACCATTCCTCAAATGACAGATATATCAGCTATTGAAAATAAAGTTTAGAAAGGGCTGAATAGAACAGAGATATAAAGGTAGATATAAACAGATGGAAGGAAAAATAGCAAACAGAAAAGTCAGAACCACAGGAATTGGGGATATTTCAGATGCATCACCCATGTCTGTCATCAAACATTTCTTCCCCAGACTTTTCTGCAGTCCTAACATATGTTTAACTAACTGTGGAATCTTTGATATCAAAAGTTGTAGTTGTGTTCTTTCTTGCTGAAGGAACATTCAGAAAGACAGAGTCTTCCCTAACCTGATTGGTGTTTTTACTTTTGGAAGTTTGCTTTTTTTATTGATGTTTAATCTTATGTTGCCTCACTTATTATCTGCCTCCAGAATCTCTTTCTCTCCCTCACACACATCTATCTTCCCTCCCTCCCTCTCCCTCTCCCTCCCCCCCTCTCTCTGGTGTGGGTGGAAATGAGAGAGAGAGACACAGAGAGAAAGCAATGGCAAATCAATTCTGTATTGTTGCCAATAAAATTATAGGAGTATGGCCATGAATTCAGTATGAGTCAAGCAGGAGGGGAAGCTTACAGGGAAAACTGATATTTTGATCAATCACTGCTTGGTAATTGATTATGTTCTCTTGGCTGCCATTTTGAAGAATGTTCTCAGAATGTTCTGAAATTCCAAATGTACCCATTAGCTGCAAAATGCTAATATATAAGAAGTAAATTATGGTATGAGAAAAGCATGTTGCTTAGGTTTAAAGATATATTTTCCATAATTAACAATTTGTGAGATCTGGAAAAGACAGCAGTGGGAGGCAAGGAGAGCAAGAGCTTAACAAGAGAGCAGGAAGAAGGCTCCCAAAAAATTTTAATCAGCCATAATGGGAAAAAATCCCTCATAGATGAATTCCATCTATGGAATTCCAATTGTATGACAGGGGAAATAGAATGAGCAGGACATATAATTTAATTTTTCAAAACTATCCCCTCTGGTATGCTTTGGTCATCTATTCTGGTCATCTACTCTTTACTCATTGTTCAATGAGTTGCCAGTGATGATAGTTAGATCACTAAGAAACATTTTAAGAGATTCAGAGGAAAAGACTAGGAAAGAACATAACTGAAATTGAAAATTGAATTGAAAACAGGAAATCATCTGCTGGAAGATGGAAGAGAATGATGCTTTATAATTCCTCCTTTTCCCATTCCAAAATGTTTGATAAGCAGCATAGCTAAAATGTGTTTTAAAATATTCAAGGTAGAAAGTAAGATCTTTATGTTCTGGATTGAAATTAAGAAAATATACAGCCAGGGAAGTTATGAATACCGCACTGTCCCACAAGCCAACATCAGCAATCAGATACCAAGAAGATAGGTATTTTGTAAATACTTGAGGGCAAAGGACAGACATGTTGCTTATACAAGTAAGACAGTTTGTTCTGCCTCAAAGATTTAGATAGGCAATATAGCAATTATAGATGAATCCCTCTGAAATTCTCTCCCTTCCCCCTACTGTTCTCCTTGACTAAAGGATGCTTAACTGGCTGACCAGTCATAAATTTTGGGGAATGTGTACTTAACCACCAATGGGCTGCACAAACAACAATGGCAAATGTTCTTAAATTGGACATTATTTTATTCTTGATAGGGTACTTTCCTATTTAGAATAACAATAAAAACATTTTACAATGTTTTCATAATTTTGGTTAATTGCTTTAATCATTTTTATTTATATGACTTTGTTGGATTTTTTAAAAACTTGTGAGCTACCCAGAGTCACATTACTGAATTGGGCAGCTATATAAATTAAAATAAATAAATATGGTGCAGCATGAAAAATAAAAATGTGAAACTTTTAAAAATATACTATTTATGCTGATTGGCTGATGTCAGCTCTGCCCTGACTCCTTTGTGTGGGCAGAGATTTTGGTGGAGAAAGTACAAGAGAGAGTAATTTAAAAAAAGCATATGCTCTGTGATTATAAAATGGTTTTTAACATTGTTTTAGATGTTTTGTTGTTTTCATTTGTATTTCATTTATTGACGCTGTTTTTATCTGTTGTGAGCCACCCAGAGTCACATATATGAGATGGTGGTTATATAAATTGATTGATTGAATTAATTAATTAATGAATTAATTTTCATTCTGACATGTTGGTGATTCTTTCTAAACTCAGCTAAGTGGCAGCCAGTTAGAATGGGGTGAACAAATGGAAGGTATTGCTACATTGTTAAAATGATGAAGATGTTGGCTTGATTTATACTTTATTTATTCATTCGTTTATTCATTAAAGATATTATAAATTTAGAAACCCTATCCATCTTCCTCATAGAGCAATTCCTGATCTTGATGGAGTGCTGTCATCTGGCAGTGGTATTTGGGGAAGGTGAGAGCACAAAGTAATCAAAATCAAATATAAATAATATAAATAATATTGTTTATTTTAAGATTACCCTAAAATAAATTGCTACAGCTTTTCTGGTAAAACAAAAAAAGAGAGAGCATTTACAGGTTGATCAGGAAATCATTATTTTTGAAACTGAAACTTCAGAACTCAATAGACCTATCAGAGTTATGGGACCTTTATAGAAGAAAGTTTATAACTTGCTTCTAAACCATTTATGTCATATGGTACTCTGTCCAATATATAGTTGCTAAAATCCAGAATATACTAATCCAGCAGAGATGTTAATATTGCAGTATTTGTTCAAGCACAGCTAGTAAAGATGTGTGGTTTCTGACCAAAAGAGCAAAACTACATTGGTAGACTTTTTCCCATCTCTTTTCTGATTATTTTTTTCATTCAGAATCTGTTGAAAGAAATATTATTTTGCAATTTTGTCTAGGTCATCAACATAGTGACTGTAGTAAGGCTTCAATTAGCAGCTAAATGTATTAATTTAGGCCACAAAAAAAAGTTTCATCGCAGCTTTTTCCACTAGTTGACCTCTTGTTAAAGTTCTGTCATATCTATGATAATCATTACATATGCAAGTCATCACATTATGATGATGAATAAAGGTGTGGACAAGACCTTAGGTTCAGTGGTAAAATCTAAAATTTTCCACTACCGGTTCTGTGGGTGTGGCTTGGTGGGCGTGGCTTGATCATGTGACTGG
>JANHFL010001736.1:14249-24569 GCA_032468155.1 Oxyrhabdium leporinum | reverse complement strand
CCCCCCCCCCCCCCATTGTTGCCAGCAATAAAGGAAGGTTTAAACCTTCTTTCAGCTGCATCAGTTTTTGAAATTTGGAACTAGAGTAGTGAAAAGAGGGGGAGAAAAAAAGAGGGGGAAAGTCCTTACATCTGCTGTGCTCCCTCCTGTAAATTACAGCCCTGCTTTTTTAATTTCCGTTTCCAGCACAATGTTATTCATTCTATTCCAAAATAAACAGGGGTCTTAGAGATCGAACAGCTTGGGAGAACAAACTATCCTCTTTTCACAATCCTTACCTGTCAAGAGCCTGATTAAACACATATATCTTGATGATGGTAAATATCAAAAGTTATCATGGCTAACCAGAAGCTTTGCTGCCTTGTGGGACACGTGACACAGTGTCAGGCCTCGAGCCAGATTTTTGGATAACTGAGAAATTCTTGTTTGAATCAGAGTCCAACGAGGACATTCTTTTTCTCCAAAGGGATGTGGACTTCATATCTACTGATTCAGATAAGAAGATGTAGGGATTTCCCCCTTTGTGCTTTCTTCCTAGTGCAATACGTGTTTGGAGCCTTCTGATCTGCAGTTGAAGGACTGTGTGTTCTCTTGGAGATTCAAATCTTGCCACATATTCCTGCAATTTAATGACTCAGGTTTAATATTTTCCTTTGAGTAAGACACTGATGAGATGAACAAAAATCCATCTTTCTAATAAAACAACGAACATTCCTATCTATATACTATTTAGTGTATAATTAATACATGGACAGGAGTAGTGAGTCCTATTCTGATCTCATGGTGTTGAACAAACGTTTTGTGCATGGGAGCCCGTTTTAGAATAATTTGTATAGTATATTGTGTACGGGATATTTCTATTGATATAATTAATAATTTACAGCATATTGTGTCAATAGATATATTTTTATAATATTGTCTATTTTGTCACTGATAGATATGTAGACTTTTCAGATGATCCACTCAAGTCCAGGTATCAGAGGTAAATCAGCAAGAATGAATCTGTTCATTCTTGCCTGTCAATATTTTCTGTGTATAACTGAATTAAGTCTTTCTTTTCTCACATTTTCTTTTATAAGGTAGACTAAGCAAGAATGAGCACAGTGTATCCTTGGAGTTGGGAGAGTTGAAGAACAGTTCAATTAGCTAGCTTGAAAGTAACAGTTTTTCATGTCTGTCTCTCATCTCAACTAAATTTGGAGCTCAATATCCCTGATCAGGAGAATGCTAAGTAGAAAGTTTTCCATTTATGGTTTGTTCAAAAGAGATAATCAGGATAAAATTATAAACAAAATCTGGAAAACTGCAACTCCTCCATTTTCAGAAAAGCTCAGAGCAGGAAGTCTTATTCAATATTTTATCGAGTCTGATGCCACCAAGTCTGTTCATCCTGAGTAATTAGGAGACTGGTGAGCTTTCAACCTTATTCACACACACTGCTCTGTCACTTCCTCTTATATTCCAGCTGACTTCTCCAATGATTGTAATTCTAGCACTAAAGATACAGGACACTTCCTTGGTGGATCTTTGAGCTATTCATCTCCACACCTAGGTGATCCCACCGTGTTACCTTTATTTGCTTTCTGGGATGATTTATTTGCACCTCAATGTTGATATATATCAAAGTGAGGTTTAAATATTTCCCCTATTGCTACACTTGAGAGCTGGAATGCATTTTGGCAGGCTGGTTCCCTGTTCTCTTATTATCCTGTCTCTTGGGTTCATTTTCCCCTCCCAATAGAAATCCAAAGTCATAGCAGCTCAATGAAATGCTGTTATTTCAGGTTTAAAAAGGGACAATGTCTTAGAGGTTTTGCAGTTGCCCTCCCCAGTTATTCTTCCAATTTCTCATAACTCACCAGCTAATCATACAAAGTATGAATGGGAAAAGGAAGCAAACTATATGGCTTTCTTTTTCCTTTTTTATAGCTTTTGGTCAGCTAGAGGGAAAGTGGTCCCATGGTGGTCTTGACATATTAAGGGTCTGTGGCAGTAAAGACAAAATAGCTCGGCTTCAACGTCCTTCAGAAAAACTGGGGAATGGAAACGGAGGTGGAATGAGCATTTCCATAGTGTTGTCTCTTGTTTTAACTGCTAGAAACCAATGGCTCTAAATGGGCCAATGATTACCAATGCAGCATTTTTGATAGTTGGTAAAGCCTCTCTGGAAACCCCTGGACATTACTAGTGTATTTCAATTTATTGCAGCCAATTCAAAGTATGCCAAGAAACAAAAGAGAACTTTCCTTTCCACATGGGAAAGGTTGATGTAATTTCCTTAATAAATCTATATTTATTCCAAGGAGATGGAAAGAAGAAAATTGTTGTTTAATATTTTTTTTTTGGTTACACAGAAAAGGGCTGACTTTCTAAACTCAATTTGTTGATATTTCTTGGTTGCATATAAGAAGCCAGACTCCTGGATGTCCTTTCAGACCCTTTTGTTTATATGAGCAAGCCTTGCTTCTCTATAAGGTTGGAGTACATGATAATGACTGGTTTGATGAAAAACCAGCCAGATGCTCCTTTTTATCTTGACCTATCAGTAAGCAACTATGGGAGCAAAGCTCAAGTCAATTTGACATGCAGTACATTTAAAATGAATCTAAGGAAATAGTTCAATTTGAAACATATAATCTACCTCAAAAGTCCCCTCCTACAGGAAATAACTGAGGCAAAGAATGTAGGGTGTTCAGAGAGATATTTTTAAAGTGTTATATGCATGAATTGGAAGCAGCAACTGACAGGCCCATGGGACAATGCATGCATTATAAATAAATTTACAAAAGCAATAAAATCATTTCAAAGCATAACATTTTTGCATAAGGCTCCAGTATACATGTAGATGTGCAACCCTTGGGTGCAGGGATGATCTTCAGAACTATAGAAATGCCCATAATTAGGTGACAATTGCTAGTTTGCTGTGTGCTCAAACATTCTCTCTTCATCTTTGCATATAAAAATGGAAGTATTCCATCATTACTTAATTTCATCATTTTTTGCATAGCTACTAATTGATTGAGACATTTCATTTAATGAAGATTAATTTGTTTCCACAGTAACTTTTTGAGACATTGAAAGCCTTGAAATTGTAAATAAAAACTAACAGGGTAAACCAATGTTTTTATTTAACTTCAAAATCAGAATTTTCTAGAGTTCCTTACTGTAGTTTGTATTGGACATTAACCATCAAACTGACAGATACAAGAGACCAGGCCTTTTAGTGGAATTTTCTTACTATGCCCAGTTTTTCCTTTCCTTGCTTCTAAAACAAGACAAGAAGACTAGTACTAAAATGCTTATGTGTTTCATTGTTTTGCTTTCTTCATTATGTTTTAATTGCATTATTATATTGTTCTGTTTGGGAATTGTTTATTTTTAAATGCGAAGTACCACTAGATGAAAGGATGAAGAGCATTGAGAAATAATTCTCCATTTTCTGTCTCATCTCCTTGTCTTCAGGTCACTTTCCTCTTTAGTTTCCTTAGATTCAGTTTTCAATGAATAAGTAAATTGGGTTTTAATCCAAAGGGCGGGTTATTCAGCTTCTTTCTCAGCATCTTTATAAATAAATATTTCCAAAATAGGCTGCAGGAGAGTTTAGAGATGGAATAAATTGTAATTTCCATGTAGAATAAATGGAAGATACCTCTTCTTTTTCCAAGTCTAATTTGTGAAATCATAAATGAATGTGGTCTGCAGTGAAGCCTATCTGGCACTAAAAAACATACATATATTTTTTCCAAAAGTGGAACTCATCTTTTGCCCTTCTTGCATGCTGGTGAATGTTAGGCCCAAGTTTCCCCTGCTAAATTTACCAAGTGGAACAGATGTTTTTTCCCCTTGGGATGTCAATACAGCAGTGTACATCCCCATGGCTGTGGAGAAATTAAAAAAAATATGTTTGCCAGACTTACCTGTATTTTACACAGCAGTAAACTGGCATTAAAACTTAGTTATGGCAATCATGTAGATTGCATAGTACTTCCCCAAAAGTATGTAAATCGTGGCATTCAGTCAATCGATCAAAGGAAAAAAAAAAGAAACCTCACATATTTTAAAAATTGTGATTTGTCTTGCCTGGACTTACAATGTTATGAATTTCTAATTGAGGTTGTTAAACCTTAGCAATAACCATAACAAAGAAATTAGCATAGATGGTGGTTCCAGATGGCTTTGTTCAGCATAAAGTTACCACAGATCTGGCCAAGTGCAATTAAGTAAGGTTTGGAGCCAAGTCTGCCTGCCTCTGTGAAACTCTTTCTTTGATTATCGGGGGTCATTTTGGATCAGATGTAGTTAGGACCTCATCAGGTAAATACGGTACCAAACACAAAGGATGCTTAGGATAGTTAGTAGAGAAATAGGCTGGGAAGAGAGTATCTCTCCACTGATGACAAGAGCTTTCCTAGTTGAGAGAGTATCTGTTCCAGAAGCCCTGGTGGAAAATTCTGCAAGCATAAATTCATTGCTGTCAACAGTGACAACTGAAATAAGATAGAGATGAAAGCATGGTACATATCAGCAAAACTTTTTATCTGGCAATTTCTTACTTTGTACAGTGTGAATTGCTCTTTGCACTGAATTATGATGGTATCAAAAATATAGAGGTTTTCTTTTCACTTTGCTTAAACAGAAAACTTATGTGAATAACGACCAACCCAATACATTTTAATGCTTCTATCTGACCAGTTCGTAGTTATTTTAATGTAGATCTTTTCCAGGTAAGCAGCATATAGCTCTACCTAAATTTACACCAACACACAGAAAGACTACTGTCTATTATTTCGAGAAAGAGAAAAACCAGGGCACAAACAACAATTTCACTTTTGGTGTACCATTATAGAAGTCACACCCTAAGTATATTATTTCAAGTAGCCATGATCCAAAAGCTGAAGGATGACTGAATGATTGATTGAGGGTGAAAAGCACTATGTAGAATGTGTCAGAGAGGAAGCATTTAGCCTTCCAGATACTGCTGAGGCACAAAGCCCATCAACCAATATTCAGACATATCAAAGAAGGAAGAACAAGAGGAAGAAGATTACAGTTCAACTTCCGGAGGGCTACATGTTGCCCATCCCAGTTATAAATCAATAGTTGGCTCAGTTCATTTATTTTATTCTTTTCTGAATTAAGGGGCAGGTATAATTTATAATTTAGTGTAGGCTTGTCCAACCTGTAACCTGTGGGCCACATGTGGCCCTAGACAGCTAGTAAAGCAGCCCCACAAGAAAATAAAGGAAGTATGTTATTTATATACATTAACAATATTATGTATTTTATATATGGCCCAAGGCAATTCTGCTTCACTCGATAAGGCCCAGGCAAGCCAAAAAGTTGCACAATCATGACTTACAGGCAACTGGCAACATTTGTAGTTCAGTCATTTTTTGATATTTTGCTGTGGTCTGGTAGAAAACAGGTGGTGAAAAGAGAAAAATTCAGCAGCCCTGAAAGAGAAGGAAAAAATGATGGGGCAAAGATGAGTTGGAGCTGACTAAGGGTGAGTACAGGTGGCCACAAAATGGCTCACTTTGGGTTGCATTGGCAACTGAGAAAAAAACTAAGTCATGACATTTCACCCAGAAAAGAAAACATTAAAGAATCAGAATGACTGCTTTGTTGCTAATGAGAAAATATATTGAACAACTTTGTACAATGGAAGGGAGGAAGGGCTTTGGAAGGGGTTTGTGGTGGCAACGAGCATAACTATGTGGTTATATCACAATTGTAGCATCAACAATGGAGGAGAGGAAACAATTTGTATTTCCTACCAATATGCTTAAATTGACAACTCAGGAGGACAGGAGGAACTGCTTTCATTATAATAATAATAATACATACATAATATTATTTCTTCCTTGACCCTCACCAGTTGGAACTCTCCAACTGATGGGATATGTAGCATGCCTTCCCTGCCTGAATGAGTGGGATGGGCTGAAGTGATGGGGTGAAGCCAGTTCTGTAGGTAACCTGCTAAATTAACTGCAAGACTTTCCAGAGAAAATAGACTGGCTTTAGTTATTTATGCTGTAGATAACCATGGATATTATCCTGGCTAGATGACTGCAACCCTATCCAAAGAATGAAGGTTCCTTTTAACATAAAATGTTAGCATCAGCTGATGTCACCCAGATCCTGACAGCTCAGTCTAAGGCAGGTTTCTCTGGTGCAGTAGTTAAAGTGCAGGACTAGAGAGTGGGAACCTATGAGTTTTCATCCTCCCTTGGACACAGAAGCTGATTGCGTGATTCTGGTTGCTCCTTAGTCCAACATATCTCACAAGGTTTTTATTGCAAGGTATGTAGGTGAAGGGAGCAATAGGTATGGTATCTTGGTTATACAAAATAAAAGTGGGATGTAAATCTAATAAACAAACATGGGAATCTTTTCCAGAAAAATCATGCAACAGTCTTACATGTATGAAAAAAGTAGTCTTCCCAGAAATACATCCAGTGTGTGCTTAAGATCACTGTTTTGTGTTTCAGTCATGGGACAAGGCAGAAAGCAACAATATCATGAGCGATGGCAATTATGTTAGTGTGGCAATTACACCCCACATTGCAGCTTTGCCCACACCACATTAAACAATTCCTACAGACATACCCTCTGTATCCTTGCAATCAAACCAAACCTTCAAGGCAATAAATATTTTAGACTCACCTCACAATCACCATGGCAGCTGTGACATTTGAGGAAGCCTTTACTCAATTTACAAGTGGCTCATTTTGACTGGATCCTGTCCACATGCTACTTGAAATGAGCTGTTTTTCTTTTGCCATTTCTGTGCTAGAGTCAGTCTTCTGGGATGTTTCATTTTTAACAAAAACATAGATTATATTACTGCCAATTTGGTTTTTAAGGCAATTATGCTTAAATATGCTTGTGCTTTACTTTAATTTTTCCTCTGAATTTTCAGCTATCATCTTCAATCAACAAAAGCATTCCAGAATGATGTTGATAGCAACTGTAACCATGTGCTAACCTTGTATATGTGGTTATGCTAGGTTCCCAGTCAAGTTTGGCAAACACTCAAGGAAACTGGGAACTCTAATTCTTCAAGGTTTCATAGATAACAAACACAGGATTGGATAGATGGATGTCCTTGGCAAATTGCTTTACACTTATTTTTGAGTGAAATTGTTATCGTTCCATTGATTTTTTTCTTAATTATATTTAGCCTAGGCTATACCTTTCCATTCAGACCTAGTGGCCCCTCCTGCTAAATTATTCTGGTATGTCAGAGGAGAAGAAAGTCTTTTGGAATGACAAACACATGGAAATCTCTACAGATTTAGCTATGTTCTGCACTATTTGAAGGCAGTTTAGGGTCCATAGGCTCTAAATATACATGTATTTCTTGTATGCCATTAAAAAGTTTGACCCTTTAGTATTTGTACATTCATATATTATTCAGTTGTTTATGCTACATATTTTGTGCTCGTGCTTAACAGTTTATTTACATTATGATATGATCTATGGCAGCATTTCTCAACCTTAGCAACCTTAAAATGTCTGGACTTCAATTCCCAAAATTGAAGCCAGCATAGGGAATAAATCATCTACCGTATCTACAGCAGGACTGTCAAACTCGTGACCTGCGGCCCAGATGCGTCATGCACTGGCCATGCCCACGCCCGGTTTAGCGAAGGGGGAAAAAGTCTCAATATATCATGTGACGCTACTGTGACGATGCAAGTTTGACACCCCTGATTCATTTAGTGACCATTCAAAGTTACAATGGGAGTGAAAAAAGTGACTTACAATTGATACACTTACAACCATCACAGCCTCCCCATGGTCACGTGATCAGAATCCAAGTGTTTGGCAATTGACGTATACTTACGATTGTTACAGCATTCTATGGTCATGTGATCACCATATGCAACCTTCCCAGTCAATTCCTGAGAAGCAAAGTCAATGGGGGAAGTTGGATTTGCTTAATGACCATGTGATTCAATTAGTTCCAGTGATTCACTTAATAGCCGTGGCAAAACAGGTTGTAAAACTCGACACAATACACTTAAGAACCAGTTTGCTTAACAGTCAGTGAAGGACTACTTCTGTATCTATCTATCTATCTATATCTGTCTGTCTGTCTATCTAGCTATCCATCTTCTCTCTCTTTCTTTCTCTCTCTCTTTCTCTCTCTCTCTCTCTTTCTCTCTCTCTCTCTCTCTCTTTCTCTCTCTCTCTCTCTCTCTCTCTCCATGCATTCATCCATCCTTAGACTTTATATAGATTGATAAGAATGCCCCAAATTATTTTTGCTTCTTGAATCTATCATTCTTTCCTAGTTGCCTTTACTGCATTAGCTTCTCTGGGCAGGAACAGGTGTGTGTATGTGTGTGTGTGTGTGTGTGTGTGTATCATACTTATGATCAATGCCATATGCAATCAATCAAAGCAAGCAGCCATTGATTTTCCTCTTACTTACATTTTTTAAATCAGAGTGGTTCTATTTATGATGCTTCATGTGCAAATGCTTTAAATCAGGATTGAATGTCTTTTTATCTTATATTCTATGAGCCACTGATTCATGGCATGGAGTTAAATCTCTGAACTGGTGCTTCTTGGTGCATATTATGCATGCCATACTGGATTAGCACTGTGGTTAAAGAAGCATAAAAATAAAAACAGAAGTGTTCAGAGCTTTTTATTTTTGTTCATCCCCAAGCATAGGTTTTTTATATGAATGTTCATCATAATTAATAATTATATACTAGAAATATAATATGCAAGTATAATGAGAAATTTGAAAATTATTCCTTCTCTCATTCTTGGCCAGTATTCTCATTCACCAATATCAAATATAAATGAACATTTGAGAATTTCTGATTGGGAGCTTCCTAGAAGCAAACTGGTCATGCCCCATACATCTGAATACTTTTCGTGGTTCTTTTTATCTATTACAGGACAAATATTCACATCAAAAAAAGTTTGCATGGGTACTTGAATCCTGATGATTGATACATGTTCAGCTCCTCAGCTGCAGCTGTTCCTTTTTACATGACCAGGGAGCACAGTCTGCTTTTCCAGTAAATGTGCAGAATATATTTAGCTATATACCACAGGAGAACAACAACTTTTGAAACAAGGTTCCTCAAGTGAGCCTTTTTTGCCCACCTGTGACATTCTGTTTATCTGGTTAGGTAAGTAGATATTGACTTTTTATTGACGTCTGTTTGCCACTACAATTATTTTTCTATTTGTGATATATATTCTTCTTAGATGATCACAGACTGTTCAACATTGTGGAAAAAAATATGGCCAGCCTAAAATTTCATGTTCATTCTGGTTACATCAGACTGCATTAACTCTCTCTCAAAGGATGGTCCAATATGTCACAGGGATGTCTAGTTTATTTTAAAAAGACAATTCAATTTCCATAAAGACTATGCATTAAGTAGTAACATTTGTGACAAAAGTGATTTTTGAAAAATAGATAAACCTGAAGGACAGCTTTATATAAATTCCCTCCTCACTCATTTGGGTGACCTTTGCCTTCCTCAATGCTGGGTCCTCTGGTGGGGGCCTGGGAGTTTGAGGGTTTTGCACAGTATCTTAGCTGTGAACTCTTACCACTGGACTCTTCTGGACAGAGATCTCTGGTGTTGTTCTTGGGATCAGTTCTGTAATTATAAGTGAAGGCTCTGCAGCAAACTCATTTTGCTTCCGGTAGTTATGTTCAGCACCCTACAGAGAAGAGTTTAGTTGCAGACCACTGTTCCTATTGTCCTGCAAAAGGCTAAAAATCACAGGTCATAAAATGCAAATTTCAGTAAAAAGATGAAACTCTAAATCCTATTAAGACAGAAATGCAAACTACTAAAGCACTCTGAAAGATATTCCAGTGAGGCGATGCAAGATGATGCAATGCCATGATTCCTCTTGGAGATGAAAAGTAGTTGCCCTCTGCAACTACAAAAGTATAAGATTTGCACAGGAAATTATATCCTTTAGATAGAATTGGCAAGGCTGCCCCTAATCTGCACGACACTACTATAAATTCTGAATCATTTGCAAAGTCAATACATAATTAGCCAGGCCAACTAACCGACCATGAACATACATAGGACTATACAGTTCAAACCAAGAAATACATAGAATCAAACACCCAGGTTTATTCCTAGATAGCAGTGAGTGATGGAGAAGGCCCCTGTGCCTGCACTAAAATACACTACATGTTAACCTGACTTAGATATAGATACAGATACAGATTAACAGCGTTGGAAGGAATCTTGTAGGTCATCTAGTCCAACCCCCTGCCCAAGCAGGAGACCCTACACCATTTTTGACAGATGGCAGTCCAGTCTC
>JANHFL010001736.1:0-11779 GCA_032468155.1 Oxyrhabdium leporinum | reverse complement strand
TTTGAACCGCTAGATTGAATCAGCAGAAGTGGCCTGCAGTTCAACACTCTAACCACTGCGCCACCTAGGCTCCCAGGGTATGGCCTGTGCGTGACACATCCAGCCCGTGGGCTGCCAGTTTGATACCCCTGCAAAGTCTAATACATTAAAAAAAAATTTTATGACATAGATACCACTATAATTTCTGACTATGTTCCTAAGAAATATGTTGTTGTGTTTAGAAAAAAATTAAATTCATTTTAAAGTGCTCTTTGATTGCATCTTTGCTGAAAGAGAAACAATGTAGTACGCAAAGGGAAATAAATGGCAGAGTTTTTCATGTTCGTTACATTTTTGCCCTTGGATACACTAAAGCATTTGTTCTAGACTGGATTATTGCATAACGTTTTTACAAAGAAGCAGCAGATCTGGGCAGTAGTTAATTTTTAAAGTAAGAAAGTCAAAGATCATTAATTCATAATTCATCCCATCCATCTCCAGAGTCTTACACATGACTTCAATCTGAGTTAAGTATAATTGTAACAAACTATACATTTGCCAAATATAATTTTTTTTACATTCCACCAAGCGATTCAATTAGGAAAAGGCAAAAAATTCTAGTATGCTAGTAGCTTTCAGACTCAATTAACCAATGTAATATTGTACTGTCTATTTTCCATTCAAACAGGTGATGTATGCAGATTCCAAAGATATTAATGGTTTTTTAATTAGAGAGATTGTAGGAGTAACACTTTATACTAACTGAAAGTCAGTGAGTATCCAGGTTTGTAAATTATGTACTTCTAATTCTTTTCAATAGAAGATTGCTTTATTTTGTTTCATAAAAAGCTACCACATTTACCACAGGACCAGATAGCAATAGCATTTAGAATTATATACTGATTCATAGTGTTTCACAGCACTCTCTAAGCAGTTTACAGGTCAGCGGATTGCCCCAACAATCTGGGTCCTCATTTTACCAAACTTGGAAGAATGGAAGGCTGAATCAACCTTGAACCAGTCAGGATCAAACTCCTGGTTGTGGGCAGAGTTAGCCTGCAATACTGCATTCTAACTATTGTGCCACCATGGCTCAGGTCACTAATCTCTCTTCACACTTTTCATTTAGAACTGACACTATAATTAAATCTGAAAAAAAGGAGAAGACCTTCAACTCAGATGATTTTCCAGAAGATTGGAACAAAAAGTATATTGGGTTTCCATCTCTTACTGAGGTATATAATGGCATTTTAAATGAGGCAAATACCATAGTTACTTCTAAACTGAGCACGGGTCCTATTGTGCGTTCTGATTATAGATTTACTTCTTTGATAAATGTGGATGCTAAGACTTTAAGAGCAACTTTGGCCCTTTAGTTACAGCTTGTTCTTTCAGTAGTTGTGCAGCCTGCTCTGGCTGGATTTCTACAGAGCTGTCAGGCTTCTGATAATATCAGATCTTTATTCTAACTCCAAAATAAACAAGACCCAGAAGTCATAATTCCTTTGGATGCTGAGAAACCCTTTAGTATAGTTTCTTGTAAGTTTTTGAGATGTGGTTTCATTTATTTTTTGGACCAAGCGTTTATATTTGCTTTGATAAGATTTCTTCAAAGCTTAAGCATCCTCTCCTTTGTTAAATGTATGTCCATGTCAAGATATGCCTTTTTTCACTTTTTCCTTTTAAATTTGGCTTTATAACTTTTCACTTGCATACACATAGTATATATGTAATTCTATTCTTACATATGTAATTCTCACTTAATGTTCACTCACTCAGTGACTCTTCAAAGTTATGACAGCACTGAATGAGGGGTACTTACGACAAATCCTCATAGTTGCAACTGTTACAGCATTCCCATAGTCTTGTGATTGCAATTCAGATACTTGGCAACCAGCTCACTAATGTTTAGAGTTTGGGGAACAAGCAGGGAGACATTGAAGTCCTAGTATATGAGGGCAGGTATGATATTGTTGCCATTATTAAAACTTGGTGGGATGGAACCCATGATTAGAATGTACAGCTAGAAAGATGTAAGCTGTTCAAAAGAAACAGACCCAACAAAGGAGGAGGGGAAGTTGCACTGTATGTCAAGAATCACTATACCTCTACAGAAATAACCAAAATAACACAATGAATGCAATGGCTCGACAGTCCGGGAAAAAACATAGGAAGGACCTGTCCTAATTGACCACCCAATTGTTTAAATGATGGCAAGAGATTTATACTTTCAGTCTTGCGACATTCTATTAATGTAGGCTTACAAAAAAGTAGAATTAGCTCATATAGTCATGTTTCCTATTTGGTTGATTTGGGAAGTCTCTCAAATTGACAGAACATGCAAGCTAGATGTGTTGTTTGTGAATGGAGTGGAATACCAATTCTGGAAGCATGAAACAAGAAAATGTAGTTGACTTGTATGGCTTAAAAAACAAATGATGAGGCTCAACTTATCCAAGTTTGGATACACTATGCCTTTTTACTGATTGAAAAGTTGATGTTTTATGGATCTTGTTTATAGATAAGGGATAGAATATAGAATGAAGAGACAAATGTTTATAGTAAGTTTATAGAGGGCAAAAAGTTGCTAAATTTGTCTATACATCTTGTAATGAAGCTTGGAAATCACCTATTTATTTATTTCTTTTCATTTATTTATTTGTATTCCATCGTTATTATTTTTACAAATATCTTAAGGCAGTAAATATATCCAACATACTGTCCTCTTCCTATTTTCCTCATAACAACAACCTTGTGAGGTGAATTGGGCTGAGAGAGAGTGACTAGCCCAAGGTCACTCAGTTGGCTTTCATGGCTAAGGTTGGACGTGAACTCACCATCTCTTGCTTTCTAATCTGGTGCCTTAACCACTAGACCAAACTGGCTCTCTCTTTATCATATGCTTTTCTATTTTTCTTTCTTCCTTTTTCTTTTTGCACTTTTTATTCCTTCTTACTATTCCTTCTTTTTTCTTTATGTTTAATTTGTATTAGTTTTTGCTATTTTACTAATCAAAACCCTTCACAAAATAAAATAAATAAAATATGAAAAGATGGCACATAATCATCAATCTGTTTCCAGGCCTGGTACAGGAAACTGTGATTCAGGAAAAGAAGCGGTGGCTTCAATGAAGCACTGAGAGTTGCTTCATGTGTGCCTTTACATGTTTTGAAGCAGCTTTTTGGAACTGAACTGAGATAGTCCTAAACAGTGGGTACCACAGATATTTAATAAGGGGTGGTTGTAACTGCTTTGCTAGAGGCAACTTGGGAACTGGAACAATACCTCCTATGATTCATCCTACGATTGTCACATTTTAGGGTAAAATTAATAGGTTAATTACTACGATTCTGGATGTATCATTATGTATTAAACAAACATTGGTTCTTTTTGGTTGTAGTGTTAACATTTGGAATATAGCAATATATCAGGAGTTGTGGGGGAGACAAGGATGCTGTCTAGAACATTTATTACATGTTAAAAATGCAAGGTTTTTCAGATGTAAAAGATACGTGAGATATTAAAGATGGACTGAATTCTGAAGTGATTTATCTTGGTCTAATTTTTTTACATCTCAAAAATCTGACGTTTTAATAGGGGTGTATAGACTTTCTGTAGCTACTGTATAGGACATGCAGAAGATCAAATCTTATTTAAATAAATCTTTTTCTCTTTTGGCAATATTGTCAGATATTTTGGTGGTTGTTCTACTTGAAACTTCATTTTCCAGCCTTTCTCCTCCTCACGTGTTATTATTAAATCTAGTGTGTTGGTTTGTTTTTTTTAAAGTTAATTGATTAAAAAAAATCCAGTGTTCCTCAACCTGGTGTCTTCCAGATGTGTTGGACAAGTCCCAGAATTTCCAAATCATTTGGAGGACAGGACACCAGGTTAGTGAGGGCAGATGTAGACTGATATGAATGCGATCTGTACCATATCTCTGTTTCTAAGAGCATTTAATTGTGTGCATTTCTGTGGGAACAGTGTTTGAAAAGACCGAGAGGCTGTTTGACACCAGAAATCATCACAACAAAATTTCCACTTTCTTGATCAGAGAAGGACTACATGAGCTTCTCTTCCTAAAAAATAAATAAAAAGTTAACTGCTTATGTCAGCCATATGCTTTTACATCAACACTTCATTCTTAGCTGCTGAAGAAATGTGGAATCACTTCCAATTTGGCACTAGAAATAACAATTTAATATTGATTTGTCTTACACGCTTTTTCTAATGTCTTGATATAAACGTGTTGGGATTTTTTGTTTGTTTGGAGACAATCAATTAATATGCTATGGTATAGAAATTCTGGCCAAAGAACATTGAGAGCCTCCCATTTTGTCTACCACAAGAATTTTTTCATTAATAAGCCTGAGGTGACTTTCTCAGCAGTCAGTTCGGTTAATCAGTACATGAAATTTATTAATCAGTGCAGATCTATTTATTAGGTTGTTTGTGTACTGCAAAGAGATATAGAAATCTCAGTCAGAAACTCCTTCAGCTGCTTTTCTCTTTCCACATATGCTAATGCTGATTGTCATTGTGATGCTGTTTATATATATATCCATCCTCACTGCTGAAGTAGGAAAAGTCTGGGCTCCTGATTATACAGACTGTGTTGTATAGATTTAATGTAGTATATAAACCCATCTATTACAATTTATGAACCATGGGATATAGCTTGGTGTAATGGGTGAATCCTGCCAATTGTGGCTTATTGAACAAACAGAGTTTTGTTAAAAAGCCACACCTTAGTACCTAAATTCCACAGTTGTATACAGGGAGTCAGCCAATCATTACTACAGTAGAGGAGTATACCCAAGAGAGTGATATTTAATTACATCTGAGCAAATTTACTCAGAGCATTTACTCAGAGCATTTACTTGCAATTCCAATAAACACTCACCTCTTATGTAATGTATAGTACCTGAAACATTTGGAAGAAAATGCTTGTCCACAGTTGTGTGTTAGCACAGAGACATCTTGGTCCTGAGGAGACAAATATTATCATCTTTAATTGTGATAAGATTTCAATATATATAAATAAAGTTGTGGGAGAAAAATATGGCAAGTTAAATACATGAATTTTAAAAAAGCTATCTCTTAAAGATTTTAAGATGAAGCCAGTCAGTATAGAAAGGATAGCTGTCTGTGACATCAAATAATGTTGACATCTGGCTTATAAATCAGACTCAGCAGATGTTAGGTGTGCCTGATGTGGCCAGATCAGATTTACTCATCTTTAAGTTCCACTGGAAACTGTACACTTTTTCAATCTCCATAGAAGCTGAACATGAGAAACAAATATTCACAGGTGCTGCTGCTGCCCATCTGATTCATAAGACATCATGTTGCCAAGATATCCAACTTTTTTGGAATGGAATGCTCCTCTGCCCAAACACGTGAAGTCAAGATCTGGTTCTACATCAGGACGGGGGGAGGGGTGCAGGAAGGAGGAGAGATTGGTTTTGATGCTTTTATTTGATTATAGTCTTACATATTATGTGGGCTTTTAAAAAGGAATTATTTAATTCGTTGATAGACTTATTCATTTCTCAAGCAGTTTTGTCCTATGTTTCAGTTTACCTTAGCTTGCTCCAGTAATGTGTGCATGAGTAACTGAACCATTGTATAATTAAGTTTTGAAGAGTCCATAAAATATGCTTTACTCCTAAATATCTACAGTAAATGCAAGATGTGAGTGAAAAACAGAAGTTTGGGAAGAAAATAATTACCCACTGCATGTCATCTTAATTTCATTGCTAGCAGAAACTCTCACTTCCACACTTTCTTCCCATAATTTGATTTCTCAAGCCATAGAAGATGAGGGATCAGTTTGTTTGCTCTGTTGCAGATTCCTTGATGTCATTTTGCAATTATTCACCTCATCTTTAAATATCTGCTTTCTCAAATCTAAAAGGATAAAATAATTGCTAAACACATAAGTCTACTACACAAGAGCATGAATAATTAGAAGCAAGTCCAACTGAATATGTAGAGCTTTGTCTGTCTTTGAAGGCCAAAGTTAAGACTCTGCAGATATATTAACCCAATTAATCCATAGTTCTTTGGTTACCAAGATGTCACCAAACCAAGTTCAAATGCTTACGTTGAAGAATGAATCTCAATGCTGCTTACATGCTGAATAACTCTTAGATTATCTTCTTCCTTATGTGCCAACCCTGTCACAAAGATTTAGTGGTAGTGCTTTCTAAACTGTGTTCCATTTGCTGACAAAGGCAACTTAAGAGGCGGTATCCAAAACAGAGACCCTGAATTGGAAACAAATATTTCTGACACCAAAGTTGTTATCAAATTTTGTATCTTTCCAACCCTAACTGAAAACTTTATTATTCTCTAGCAAGAGTGGAGGTAAATTCAAGGAAGCCCTTCTTTTCCTAATTTTATATAGTTTAATGTATTTTAATGATTTACTGTTGACATTGTATATGTTCACAAATAAGAATTTTTGGTGCCAAAATGTGCCCCCAAAATTGGATTCAGCTTATCTCTGGATAGGCTCATTCATTAGTATGTATTTAGTACTTTTTTAAATTACCCATATATCCTGTATATATATATATATATGTAAAGCCCATCCAAGAATAAGATAACACTTGAATACCATGAAAAATAGATAATCTATGCAGTATCCATTGATAAACCACTTATGAAAATTAAAACACATCGACATTTTAAGGGTCAGCTTATGTATTGGTGGTTCATATTCCACTATATGCTGGTTAAAAATTCAAGAGTCAACTTATCTATGGATGGGTTTATTCACAGGTATATACAATAATTTTGCTTTTGTCTTATGTCCACTCTAATCTTAGTTTTAATTGTAGAACACCATACATTTCAGTGATAAATGGGTTAGCCACCCTAACAAACTAACAGTGAAAGATTTGGAGTAAATTGTAGGCTAGTATTGATTTCCATGTATGGAACATGATCATTTAAAGTTCCTAAAGTATTTTTTTTTCAAATTTAAAATACATTCTGTCTTCTTATTTTTTTTCTTTATGTATTTGATGATCATAAATCCCTATCAAGCATATATTAAATGATCATAAACACACTTTGCAAATATACTTTTGTCTCATTCAGGTGTTACATCTTATTTGTATGCTTATAAAATAAAATGGATGCACTTCAATAATAAATGTCCTTGTGTTTTCTTACTGTCTGTTGCATCCCGTCATAAACAATACATCTGTTCATTCTACTCCACATATTTGACAGTTGACCTGGCCATGTTTTTTGGATAGCCATCCCAGAGAGTCAGGAAAAAAAAACACCAGGAAAAATATGTTTTAAATAGAACTCCCCCCACCCAAACCTGGCTGAATGATATATCCTTGTATACTTGCTGTATATGTATCTACTATCATGTGCCACTCCTCCTACACAAGGATCTCTTAGGGCTGACTAGATATGGTGGCAACTGAGAATATAAAAGCTTATATTAGAGGAACTGCTGCCTAGGATTTGCCTGGCTCTTCATATGTGGTAAAACTTTGGGAATGCCTGATAGTCACTGAAGCCAGTAAGATTCCTTTTTTATTTTAAATAATTGCTTTCTACTTGCCAACAACCCTCCCCGCCCCCCACAACTGCTTAAAATGAAGAGTCATGTTAATCAAAAGAATATTTTTCTTAAAAATTGCTTAAAAGCTCAAGCAAAGGGCATCCTTACTCAAAACTAGCTTCTATCTTCAAAAGTACCCTGACAGTTGAAGCTGGGGGCCTTTTGTATCCCAAGAATATTTTATCTTAAAAACTGCTCAGTGCTGCAGCAAGGGCCGTGTTTAACCAAAAGAATTCAATTTTGCTCAGATCCTCCTATTCTACAGGAAACAAAGTATCTGCAACATTTTGAAAAAGTAAAAATAATCATTTTTGTTGAACAAATGATTATGATTTCTCAGTATTTCAATGGTATAATTCATAATATAACAAAGGAAACAGGCAGTTTTTGTTACCGACTGCCTCATTTAATGACCACCCAAAATTACAACAGTGTAAAATAATAACTTTGTGACCTGTATTCCCATCTATGACCATTGTGCTGTCCTGCAGTCATATGGTCTTTGCAACTGGTGCACACTTATAACCGTTATTGCATCCCACAGTCCTGTGATCATGATTTGTATGCTTCACAAGTAGCTTCCAACAAGCAGAATTAATGGAAAAGATCTGCTGTAATCTGTGAACCTTAGTATGTTTCTTCAGCCCGCACAGATTGTATCTTGCCATGATATGTGGACCTGCTAGATGTTTTATTAAGCCATCAATCATACTTGTGAACAAAAATAATCTGCTGAAATCATGAAGAAAGTCTTTCATAAGTCCTACCAAGATATGTTTATAGATTTTTCTGCAGCACAGGTGGTCAAGAGGCAAATCCTGATAGATCTTTTGAAATAGCCAAGTTCTGTGCTGAAGCAAGAACATTAACTGGAATGCCTTCCTGTATATGAAGCAAAAATTCCTACTCAACGATCCAATACTGAAGGCAGCAGCTGTGTTTGATCCTGTAGGAAAAGAAACTCTGAAATACCCATTGATAGAGACTCTTTTGGAATAATTTTCTGATATATTACCACACAACAGACAAAATGATCTTTGTATGGTGTTCATGTGGTATGAAAGTTTGATAGATTTACCTGCCATGCGATTTGCAGAAGTAAGGATTGATCAGTTTTTAATCTCAACTATTAAAAGGCAAGATCCAGCTACTGGGCAACCACAGTTTCCAGCCTTTTCTCATTTTGTGAATTATGTGCTACGCATCTCACAAAGTACTGCTTTCTCTGAAGGTATTTTCGGCATGGTTGGAAAAATACATGCAAGATTAGAAGCTCCTTAGGGAAGTCAGCCGAAGGGCAAAGTGCAGGCAGGGCGTATGTTGAGCACACCAGTATTTAAAAAGGTTTTCTTGCTGTGAAACATCCAAAGCCAACACATTCAATAAATGTGACAGTGTTGAATGGTCATCAGCCTCTGAGTAATCCCAGAAAGCAAAATCTGTCACATATAGAAACATGCAGGCAAGGAAAATTTCTTCTTCAGGGTTGTCTGGATTGGTGAATGACATGCTTTGTTTCAGCCCAATTAATTCTTGCTCATTATTTAAACAAGTCCTTGGTTCAGGCTTAGAGAAGGCGGCATCCAGAGTAGCAAACTTTGTTTCAGATGTAATTGCTAATGTCTGATTGTGTAGAATCTGTCACTTTAGAGATTGAGAGCTCATGTGCATTTGACTCAATGGGGAATCAGCAAAAGAAATGATCTGATGCGCTACGTGTTACATATGTCTCCTATTCTGATTCTGATGTGTGCATAGGTATGCCCATAAACCACTTGCTTTTGAAGCAATTTGCTACTTATGACCTTGTTCAAAGAAAGGGACAAGATGCATATGGCAGAAGAAGAGACAAGAAAAGATGCTTGAACAATTCCTCAACATGAGCAACAGATGAGGCTCCTCTGGTTTTGTGGTCTGCGCTCTGGGATTTGTCTGTGGGAAGCTTGCAGGGGTGTTGCAACCTGCCAGGACCAATAAACATCACTTTCAGGCACACAGTTGCTCCGAGCCAGCCATATGAAAAGCAGAGGAAAAGAAAATGAGCAGGAAAATGTGAAGTTAATAAAAATACTTTATCCAATCAGGCTTTCAAAGCAAAAGCAAGTCCAGCCTTGGCTTGAAGCAACAGCCAGGCACTCTGATTTTTCACTCCACTTAATGAACTAATGGCTTACAGAGCTTCTTCATTCTGCTGCACATTTACTCATTTCTTTTGCAAGTTCAACCGTAGGGCCTAAGCTTTAAAATTCGCAGAGTAATCTCAGTTGAAGTCTTAAAGCTACTATTCTAATTGTAGGATGAGGCTCTGAATTGATACAAGATCGGAATTTTCACCCTCCAGCCTTGTATTGGCTCCAAGTTGCTCTGTACGTAATTGACAATGAAAACTTAATACTGCTGTAACCCAGCAATGGTAAACTAGCTTCCCTTTGTACATGTGCATTAAATTTCCAGACATTGGCACCGAACAGGAAGACTTCTTGGCAGTTCCTTTTGGTGAAAATCCAGATTCAAATCAAAAGATTACTTCCATCACTTTAGTGCCATTCAACAGTAGTTCACAGAGTTGCCTTTCGAGGAGGCCAAAGCCAGGGCAAAAATAAAGTAAGCTTACATCATGTGTATGGATATTCTCGGTCATGCAGGTTATAGTTATCTCAAAGGTGCTTTTTCAAGAGGCAACTGAACTTTCTGGTTTTTCTTTGAAGATGTTTCGCTTCTCATCCCAGAAGTTTCTTCAGTTCTGTCTTCAAAGAAAAACCAGAAAGTCCAGTTGCCTCTTGAAAAAGCACCTTCGGGTTAGCTTACATCAATTCACATATAACCCGAAAAAGGGTATGCTGGCTTCCCTGGTAACCTTTTGTGTGCAATTCAAAACTCTAGTTTTAAGATAATGGCTCAGACAGTGCATACCTGCTCATCTTTTGCTTGCTGTATCTACAGCCAATTGAGTATTTATCAAGGTTATTCCATAATGCAGATCATTATTTTCTACCAAAGCAAGTTCCAGATGCATTGGCTAGAACTGCTGAAACAATCTAAAATGCTTTTATCCAAAGTTCATGCATGGTAAAATTTAAAAAGTGGTTTGGGAATACTGAAGCCTGGATCAGTTTGAAAGGTTAGTGTATACACTATGTGTGTTCTCAAAGGTGATGGGTCTAACATTTTAAAGCACAGTTTCCAAATATCTTGCAATATAGCCCATACACAAATTCAGATAAACTTTCTGAGAGATGGATAAGCTGAATTGATCTGAGTACATAGAACTGTATGTAAATGAATTGAAAAAAAAAATCCACGTACTATAAAGGGAGGAAAAACAAGACCGCTTACATCTTTTAACTCCCCTCAGAAATTTAGATCCAGATATATTTGATATCTAAAATCACCCAGATGATTTCATGTTATTGCTAAAACGATTGTCCCTTGAATTCCAATTCCCCAAGAAATAGGAATAGCAGATTTATAGATTAATTCCTCTATGAATAGAATGAATACTGTAAGCCTGTCTGTTAACTGGGCTGATAAGAAGTGATCTGATGCACAGCAATTTTCCAGTGGTCCAAATCTTAGTTCTACAGGTAGACCTCGACTTATCACCATTCGTTCAGTGACCACTGACTTTGGTTTTAGGAAGCTTATAAGATGTTGAGAGGTGGTCTTTGTTTGTTGTGATTCAGCTAACAATGGCAGTTGGGACTACAGACACAACTGCTTAGCAATGAAATTCCAGTCCCAATTGCCATCATAACTTGAGGACTAGCTGTACTAACCAGAAACAAAACAGTGGGTTCCTTGTCAGTTTTTTTTTAATTGAAATTTAAAAAGGCTACATTTATTTTATAGCTATCCATCTCCTTACTTTGCTTATTAATGAATGGAATGGAATGGAATGAGGATGTGGGATAAAAGAAAGCAAGAAAGCATTTGCGGAGGTCATAGTGGAAGAGCAGGAAAAACATACCTTTAGCGGCCCATCATATCTGTCTCATGGATGTGCCACCCTCCAAGTTTCTTAAACAACCCCAACCACCGCTATCCCTACCACAACAATATACACCATGGAATGAGAGCACTGGAATGAGCCCATGGTGGCTCAGTGGTTAGAATGTAATATCGCAGCTAACTCTGCTGACTGCCAGCAGTTCAATTCTGACCAGTCCAAGGTTGACTAAGCCTACCATCCTTTCAAGGTCAGTAAAATGAGGA
>JANHFL010001735.1:189976-208141 GCA_032468155.1 Oxyrhabdium leporinum | reverse complement strand
TCTCTCACACACACACACACACACACACAGAGAGAGAGAGAGAGAGAGAGAGAGACTGTAGAGATCTCCAGTCAAGCAAGAACTGAGATAGTTTGCAATGATATTTCTTTTATTTAATTCTACATTACTTTTCATTTATTCGTACTTAATTTCTCCATAAGATTTCTGACCAAAATGATCTTTAAGGCATTTAGAAATATCAGAATGAAACATCCATTTCAAACATAAGTCTCCATTGCACAAAAAGCAACATGTAGTAAACAAAGTACAAAAACAATATTTCATTCAATAATTTTAGAACTGGAAAACATGAATTGGTTAGCCTAAAGATAAAAAAGGAGACATTCCAATTATATAAAACTAGAGTGCCTACATACAACCATATTAGGTGCCCATCAGTATCCTACTCTTGTTCTATCAGCCCTTTCTGATTTATGGATCTTGTAGTTGCTATTGATGTCTTGGAAAGCTCTAATCTTGTCAACTCTGGGAATTATAGAGTCCTCTTACTGATGATTCCAGAACAACTGACAGCATGCTTTTTATACTACATGCAGCCTGTGGATATTGAGCCCACATTTTTGGAAAAACAGCCTCTTTTTTGATCCAGAGCCTTTAAAAACATTTGCAGTGGGAACAGAGGCAATATTTGTATGTAACGAAGAGGCAGAAAGAATGTTGGATGCTTTGCATGTCAAAGGCTCTGGGAAGCTCCATGTTGTGGACTTTGTTATAAAACTTAGGTATAGCTAAATAATTTTCTTTTGCTTTTTGCTATTGTGCAGGTCTCTTCCTAGACCTTGGTTGCTCCAGGACTACACAGTAAGATAGCAATCATGTTATCAATTACCGTGGCACCAAGAAGCCCTCTAATTCTTGTATGAAGCATTAAAATCCTCTAATGCTTCGTTGGAACTATGGAAGTACTGTTTGAAAAAAAAATTACCATGTACTTACTCTGAAGTAGGTTCTAAGATTGCTTTTGTTTTCTCCAGAGCAAATTCAATTATATCAAAAATACTGATATCTTTGTCTCTCACGTCCAGACAACAGGCCAGATGAAAAGATGAAGCATGAATGAAACAAAAGTCATGAACGAAAGAGCATTCTCCATTACTGCCATTGTAGGTGATTGAATCATGATGGGAAAAGGAGAATATTTATATACTTAAACAATAACCCTGTCCTTTTTAATACTTCTTGGCCTTCATTCTTGAATATATGCTCTCAGTATCCAAGTGGCTGAATAGGGTTTCTATTTTATTAAACAGTAGTTTCACCTACTGAAAGAATTGCTTCCTAAAAATATAGCTAACTTAATGGAATTATTTCACGTCAGTTACAATGATAAGTACTGAAGAGTGATGTGTAGAAAATGGACATCTTTGATATAGGATAAGTTTAATCAACAATTATGATGGCTAAAAAGTCCTGGGATAAATTCAAAAATATTTTTCAGGCTCACAATGCAGGTTTCTGGATAGAACATAGTGTGTCAAGCCTACAGCTTTTAAACTCTGCTTGTGGCTTTATATACCGTAATCTTCCGATAACTGACTGCAAGAAAGAAAAGGCCAAACCAGATCAAACTTTGCGACTATTTCAACAAGACGTATTCTTTCAACTATTACTCCAGCTGTGGCAAGTAGATATAGACATCTCAAAAATCAATCTTTAATGTTGTTGTATACGTAGTGCTAAATTATAGTCTGAAGAGTTGACATGTCCCTTGCTTTCTGTGCTTAACTTTAAATGGAAGCCAATGCTTAAGGAATGTTCTTCAGTGGAATTTTGCATGTCTCTAAATATGACATCATACAGTAAAATTTCAGCTTGTTTCTCAGGATACAGTTAGTGCTTGGAATAAAAGTGAATCCACGAGTGAGCTTCTGATTGCCTACTTTATATCTTGTTGGAATTTAAACATGTCCTTAGACAAACTCATTGATTTTTCTGTTTACCACATACAACTTTTCTGCTCAGAATATCTTGAAGAATATGATAACTTTGTATGGTGCCCATCTCACTATCAAACAACAGTTAATTGGCACAGGATTTGGTTGCAGAAGATGTCAGAGCCTTAGTTTATCTTGGACATGGACTTCTAATAGAAGTTACCATGACTGATAATAAAGAACTCTGATCCATAATTTCAGGACGCAACCAGATCATTTTCACTTATTAAACATTAAGGGTCGGCAACCTGTGGCATATGGGCTACAAGCATCTCTCTAGTGTCTTTTTGTGACTCTTAGGAAACACCCCCCTCCCCATGAGTGAAGTTAAATCTGGTGGAAAAACTGATAGATTTAAAGAGCAAAATAATCATATGTCACCAAATATCCCACAGCCCCTGCAAAGCCTCAAACAATAAACTAAGGTTCTTGGCTACATGAACAATAGATTATGCTTATTGGCGAAGTTTCCTCTAAATTCATGAGGCTAGGTTTGTTGGCAACTTCAGCAGAGCTCCTAACATGAAACAAGACTGTCCCCCAGCTGTGCAGTAAAAGGAAACATTTTCTAACACCGAGATGTTTAGGATCTGGGTAATTATGACAATAAGTACAGATAATGTTAAGAAATTTTATTTGGCTCTGTGATGAAAGCACATAAATTACAAGTGGAAGAAACATCATGCCACAAAATTGCATAGGGTTCTTACAAAAAATGTGAATTTTGCATCTAAAGGCTGAAAAATTAAATTATATATATGTTAAATGATTTTTTTTCTAAGTGAAAGCAAAACCACTATTTCCAATCAGCCAATCACATACATTATTTATACCAATGTTCAATAATATTAGTTTCAAATGAAAGCAAATCCTATCTAAAAGAAATCTTACAACCATGTTGACAGTTAAAATGTCCAAATTCTCTGTGTGAAGATCTGTCCTAAGCTGCTAAAACAATTCTCAGTAGTGTATCTGAAGTATACAGTGGAGCCCAATGTAATTCAATGCAGCTCTATTCTCTATAGCAAAATGTCCACAGTAGATTATTTTGACGTGTTCAACACATAACAAGGCAAATACATAGAAGGCACAAGACTCTCACATCATAGACTCCTTTTTCATTACCTTACTTTATTTCAAGTAATATTCATGATAAATGATGTATTACTGCAAGTTTTAACGATGCAAGATATACAATATTACACACTAAAACTACAACTGCAAAAAGGGGCACTGTACAGATATTAAAAAAGTAAATACAGTCAATGATCAGTTACAAATGTACTGAAAACCAACTACTCTGTCAACCATTAACTGGGTAACTTTACATCATAAATTAAAAAGCTTATCAGAGTTTCTCCTACTTGTCTGAAACTGCAGTATACAAGCGTGGCAAAGAAATATCTATAGAACTGTTATCAGTACTGGATTATTGTAGCCTGTCTAACTTGAAAGAAATTTATTTAACTTTTATCTTAGAAAATGCAGCATTAAACTTTGACCCTTCCAGGTTTTTATATTTAATGATTAATAATATTGATCTTCAAAGTGCAAAAGTAGAATAAATGATAGGAGTCATCTTCTTAAAATCAAAATGAAACTTTTCATTTCCATTATATCCTCTAAATTACTCCATAAAATGTAAGCAGTTTATCTTTTATATACTCTTAACAATGTGCAACATTTCTTCATGCATGATGTAAATAATGAAAAAAAAAATACTGTTTAGCCAAAATTTTAGTTTCCCTATGTACACTTAGCATTTCATTCAATTTCTATTTTGTTTGATCTCTATTTATTGCTTGCATTTAAATAAAATAAGTTATTTTTACTGAGCTCCTGAGGGAAAACAAACTACATATATGCTGTTATGTATTCCAACTCCTTACCGCTATCAGAACAAACTATAGGGTTTCAGTAATATCCACACAGTAGAACAGTAAGGAATGCTGGGGGTGGAACTGTAACCTTTGTAAGGTTAACTATATAAAAGGGTAAAATTAATCAGATTTCTTTGATTCTTTTCTTTTTCACAAATATTTTAGATTTGAAACATCTACATTTCTATACACTTGGGAAATGGCATTTCTATGTGCGTTCCATAGATTAATAAAAGAAGGAAAGATATAATAGCACAAACCAGTTACCGAAAGCAACGTTCTTGAATCTATCTTACATGTGAAAGTAGTACAGAAGTCTGAATGAAAGATTTTGATTGTGCAACAATTATTTCATAACAGTATCAGTTATCTCTGATGACTGTATGAGTCTCTTTCCTAAAGCTTTTAATTCCAGCATAAGGGAAAGTTCGGCAAAAACTTGCCTGCACTTTAGATTTACAGAGACAGAATGCGCATATACATATGTGAATCCTTATCACATTTGAAGCATGTATAATCACATTATTACGTCTCGAAGAGATTTTGGCTTGGGAATATATTCTAGTAGTTACCACACTTACAGAGAACTAACACTGATAATTCTCTGTCGAGACACAACCAGCACAGCCAACTATCACTGCAGAGAAAGCTAAAGAAAAAACGTTTCTTTTCTCAAAGTGCCATTGTTAAGATGACGAAAGCTTTCAAGGTGTAGTTGCAAAGGAAGAAACAAACAATTACGGATATTGTGATAACCGTGGGTGGAATATTGTGTCACTCCTGTTTCATAAAGAGGTGTAAACACATTTACCTGCACAAAACATACTGGTCCCCAAAGAATGCTCCAGCCTGCTCGTAGTTTAAAAATGAGAGACACACTGACCTCTTGGTTCATGCCATTAAACTAAAAACAAACAAACCAAGGCCTACAAATAGGACGTAATTTCCAACTCATTTGTTTTAGAAATTAGTACAACCCCCATAGAGGTCTTCCATATCTGAAGCTGCCCAATGGTCATTCAAAAAGAGGAACATTCCTGGGGAACAACATGGTAACTTGCTCTGTCAGAGTAATTTAAGATCGGGGTCTTTGTGGCAGCTGTTAGAGAGGTGTATCAAACACCTTTCCGGGATTATCTTCTAGTTCTTCATTTTGCAGTGGTTTGTGGTTCAGTTTCCCACCATCGGATGCCAGGGAAGAAGTTGTAGAGCTGTGATCTCCATCCTCACTGATCTTGCCTTTCATCGCTTCTTGAACAAATTCCAAGATTTCCAGTGGCAGTCTTTTGAATTTGTCTTGATATTCTTGATCAAGTTCAGCCTGTAACTGGAAATGACATCAATATTGTCATAAATAAAATTGCAATGATTTACCCCCTGCCTTTTTTTAAACAATAGGAAACACCCCCACCCCCCCCACAAACCCTTGACTGACATTTCCAAACGGTGAAAGGGGAGGGACTGCATTTTGGTGATTTTTCCAGATGTGCATTTGGCATGAGGATGAGGAGGAAACCTACCATTGGCTGACTTCCATTTCTTTAGAGCATGCAGGAAGATTGTTCATGCACCAATAAGTCCTAAAGCAACCTTGTTGACTATTAACAGCCTGCGTTCCAAAAACTCCATCGTTCTGGATGCCTCGGTGTCAAACATCTGCATCCAATGCTTTCCAAGTATTTTGGACCTGCTCCTACAAAATACCATGTTGTCAGGGAGATTCTGGGAGCTGAAGTCCATCTTGAGGGTACCGGATATGTGTAGGATATTTTATGTATGGATAGACTTCATTTTGAGACTCGATGCGAGATAAGCCACAGGACCAGCAGAAATTTTGCTGTTTCTGCCATCACTATGAAACTTGATGGGAGTAACATGCACTGTAGCATCCCTGTATTAATTACTATTGCTATTTAGACTTGTTTTGGAAAACTTTCATATTGAGGAATATACACTAAATCAAAAGTAAAGTCAACTTTTATACAAAATGTAAAAAGCTCCACTGATATAACCAACAGAACTGCATTTGCTGATTTGCAAATATATTAAATTTATCTTGGACATGGACTTCTATTAGAACAGTTATATGGATATTGTACTCCCAGGAGATAGGCTAGCGGCCCATGAGATTGTTGAAAAGTCCCCACGAAAAACAGAATGTCTAATCCCATCGCTCAGTCCTAACCATGACAGAGAAACTGAAAGCAGTTAGGTGAATCTGCTATCAGACTGCCTTCAGCTTTTTTTTTTTTAGATACATAGTGTTGGATCCCAAGAGCTGTGAGGCATGCAGAAAGCCGCCTCATTTTCATTAGTACTAACTGAAGACGATATCAGTGAAAGTCATTTAATGCAGCTATTTGAGGAACTTATCAGTCTCCAGGCTTTTATCCAATATAGTGGTATTCTTGAGGAGCCAAGCAAATAGTTTCCTATTCAAATGTTTTTCCTTAATATGGGGTGGCTGGTAGGGTCCATTATCACAGCTCACTGCTCTTATAAATACTACTCACAGGTTTCAGGTATCTTGGAGGACAAAAATGTTTACCTTCCAGTGAAATAAATCTGGAAGTATATTAGCCTAGCTAGATAGAGGATGGCAAACAGGAACAGTAAAGTAGCTGAAAGAGGAGAATCTTTATACTAACTCAGGCTACATCATTGCTTCTTGTGCCCAACGACAGGAAAAGTGCAACAAGGCAGGATTACATCTTCCAACAAAGAAAGATGTCAGTACCAAAGAAAATAGCTGAAGAGGTAATTTTCCTCCTTCAAAGATTAATTACAGATAGTCCTCGACTTATGCGCACAATTGAACCCAAAACTTGCTAAGCAAGACAGTTGTTAAGTGAGTTTTGCTCCATTTTACAATCTTTCTTGCCACAGTTATTAAATTATCTGGCTTCCCCATTAACTTTACTTGTCAGAAGGTCACAAAAGCTGATCACATGACCCAGGGACATTGCAACTGTCCTAAATAGGAGCCAATTGTCAATCATATGAATTATGATCATGTGACCATGAGGCTGCTGCAACCGTCATGTGAAAATGGTCATAAGTATGAAAAAGGGTCATAAATAACTTTTCTCAGTAGTAACTGTGTTGTAACTTTGAACAATTACTGTTGTAAGTCGAGAATAACCGGCAATCTTTTTGAATACAGGTCTTTTAAAGACTCTTGCAACATTTGGATGGCAATAAAAATATTTAGATATATTTAGAAATAAATTTCATTGGTAAATAGTAAAGAACTTCCAGTATGATTCTGCACACTGATGTAGAAATATCAAGTGGAAAATTTTGATTTTTTTTTCTTTGTTGAGGACTCCAGTCTTCATAATCGTAAAACCTCTGATCAAATATTTGAAAGAATTATATTGTAGATTTAAAATAAAAAGACAGTTCCTATTTCAAGCCAAATAGTGAGGTGGTCATTTTGTAAATACTGATAATCACCAGAGTCATCTTATAAAGGAAATGGGTGGCATAAAAATCTAATAAACAAACAAATAAATGAATGCTATAAGTCGTACAGTTTAAGATATTGTAATATTTTCTCAATTGTTCAATATTTGCACAAGCAGCAATTAAAATGGTTTGCAGTACTAGATAAAACATGAATAAGGAAACAAAGTTGAAAAGCAGCTGGAGGAAGTATAGTTACCCCCCTCCACCTCTGTATAATGCTTTTGTGGTGTTCTACACAATGGTTTATAACGTTTACTTTATTGGGCAATCCCATCATAATAATGAAGTTGTATCGGGGCTGCCATGAGTTTTCATTTTAAATAAAAAAGCAACTGATGCATCATTGACAAGAGACATGAGTGAGGGAAGCAGCAACACATATGTGCAAGAGAGAGAGGTTTTCTAAAAAAATACCAGAGCACAGGGCCTCAACTCAATAGCAGAGTACCACTGACTCAACAGTATTTCCCAATAAACGTGCAAAGTTGCAGTATATGGGCACTAGTTAGAGATTTTAGTTTTTTTCTAGTATTATAAGGATGAGATGATTATTCACAAAATACTCACTTAAGTAGCAAAATCATACACAGCCCTTCTCACTGTAGATCTTAACTTTGATATTTAAAAAGAGGACTATTGTCTTATTCTGACATAAGACAATAATTTGATTGCTGACAAAGTTTTCACAGTGATAGCCAATTTAACAGGTACAGAAACACACGATGCAATTATCATGGCCTGTGTAAGACATTCCCTAAACACACTAGTTGTGAGAACAAAACTATGGTTAAATATCATGAAGAACAGCTAAACCAGTGCAAATATGAATGATAAGGAAAGCTTTTGGGTTATTTGATATCAAAACATAGCATACATGTTCACAATGTACCATATGAGCTAGCCTCCACTCTCAACCCATAATTCACAATCTGCCAAGGCTCGTGTGTTTATCCTGATTAACTGTTAGATTATGTAACAAGAACTGTCAGTTATTTAAGTGGCTGTAAAGTCAACCTTTGAAATAAATTTTAAACAGATCTTATGCAGTAAACGACAGGTGAAAATCTCAGGAAGTAACTGCAGACTATTTAATTACAGCTGTAAAAAAGGGTAGCCTTTGCTGTAAGTACCATGCAAGAAAAAGTTATTTTGCATAAAAAAACCCATTGTGCAAATGTATTTAAAGGAGTCCACATTGATTAGGCACAAGTGTAGATTGTTTCTCATTAACAAATATGGGAGGAACTGAGGGTTGTGTCCTGATGCTTGAATGTTACACTTTTGTTTCTAAATGTTTTGTTGAATTACCTGAGGAGCCTAGAAGGACTGACAAGGAAATATGGTGGAGAATGGCAAATTTTGTGTGATCCTATTAGTGACATTATGTTTAACTAGCAAACAACTGGTTAACTGTTAAAAAGAAAAAAGGAGATATTTAAAATATGTTCCATCAACACTGAAGAACACTGCAAGGCTCTGGAATTCTTGGCTATGTCCTTGCAGTATCCCTCAAGAAAAGGAGAACCACTGATACGGGGCAAAGTAAATGAGGGTGAGTAGTCTTCACAGCTATTCCCTACTAACGCAAAAATGTTAATTTAAAAATATGGAATAACACCCCCCCAGATAATATTACAAAATAAGACTAAGCAATTTGAGCTTCAATTCCCATTATTGTTCCTGAAGTGATCTTTATAGATGTTCACCATTTGCAACTTTTCCAGCAACATTTATTTATTTGTTCATTCATTCATTCATTCATTCATTCATTCATTCATTCATTCATTCATTCATTCATTCATTCATTTAATCAATCTGGCACCTCCACCATCCTTCTTTGATGTATCTAACATAACCATTTCCACCCTGGAAGTCTGAAAGACTCAACACCTACACAAGAACTTCCACAAATAAATGATACAATTGTTTGTTATCATTATTCATACATAAACTCCTTTACTTAGGAAGCTGCTTTACAGCACCAGCAGTCGTGTGTTTGTCTGCCTTGATTCACACATTCCAATTAGTTCTCCTCTGTTTCTTTTCCAAGGTGTTAAATAACCCCCCCCTTTTGCTTAAATTAATTTTCACTCCATGCAAATTTAAGTACATTTTATTTCTACAGTATGGCAATTAATAGAGAGCTTAAAGAGCATTATTTCAAAGTAGACACTATCAAGAAAATTTTAAATAACAGTGATTGAAAATATTGAAGAATAATGTTCACTGAATCATAGGTCTCTCAATTATTTTTGGGCGGGTAGAACTGGGGATAGTATATGAAGAACTTTATAGTTGCACAGTTTTTATTGGTAATTTTAATCTATTGAAGATGAATATCCAACAGATTTCATTCGTTAAATCATAAACTCGTAAATAATACTGTAGGGTCCTAAGGAAGACATTAAAAATCACACATTACTGCAATATCATTGACAAAAATATTTTAATTACACCAAACTGGATAAACACTGTGTTTGAATTAGTATCAGTCTTATAATGTTACATTCAATGAGGTTTATTCTCAAACAAATATTCAATCAATTTTCAAGATGGATGGAAGACTTTGGGAGTTGTAGTCTAGTATTTCTAGAGGGTGCCATGATAAGAAGGCCGGGGTAAAGAATTACAGTTTAATGTTTTGCAACCTAAAGACTGATGATCTTACAGTGTGTTTGTCAGCTATCTCTGGCAAAAAGTCATTATTTATCACTGACACAATCTGTGTATAATTTAGGAGAACTATAAGGCTTGCCTTTTGAATTTACAGCCCTTTCTAAGCGGTTTTACAAGAGTCAGCATATTGTCCCTAACAATTTTGGGTCCTCATTTTACCCACCTCGGAAGGATGGAAGCAGTGGTGGAATCTAAATTTTTTTACCACCGGTTCTAGGGGCATGGCTTGGTGGGTGTGGGTTGGTGGGTCATGTGACTGAGTGGGCATGTCCAATTCAACGTCACTCTTGGCAACGTGGGGCAGCACCCTGCTGTGAGTGACATTGAGTTGGCTATGCCTACTCAGTCACATGACCGATGCTGCAGAGACAGGGTGATTTCCTACGTAGCTACCCCACCCCACCCCCGCCGCCCTTGGGCTGACAAAATAAAAGCCCATCTAAAGATTGTGACTGCCTGCCGAATGCTGGCAAAAGGAGGTTAGGGGGAAAAAAAAGAGAGGGGCGATGGAAACACCCCCTTTTGGAGGTTGGGCTGTCTGCGCCATGCTGGATCAGGATGGGGAGGGGGGGAAAGCAAAAAGCCTACTTGGCTACTCACCAGCACAATGGCGAATCTTTCTTTCAGCTCGCCGGTTCAGGCATTGGGAGCTTGAGGAGTAGATTGTTTGTCCTGAAGTCCGTCTGCTGCTCTTCCAAGCCTGCCTCTGACTGCAGCTGAACATCGGCCAATTTTCTTCCAGAGCTCGTTCAGGGAATCCCAGGAGCAGCAGCATATTGCATTGCTTTTCACTCCAAGCAGCCCGGACTGGAAAACGCACGGCTGGGGTGGAGGAGTGGTCCTTCTTAACAAACTCCAAAAACCCATTGCTGCTGCTGGAAGACTGGGTTCCCTGCATGAGCGTTGGAAGTCCAGTACTCCTTCCCTGCCCAGTCAGCCCGCACTCCCCTCTCACTCCAGGTACCGATTCCCCCAGTGCTCCATGTGCACAACCCCCCAAAATACATACACACACCTCATGGCACTAGGACCTTCGAGAAGATGGCACGTGGGAGAGTCCCTCCAACGCCATGAAATGTGTATGTGTTTGCTCTGTGTGTATGTTTGAGGCCGAGAAGGAGGAGATGACTTGGCCAAATGTTTCTGCCTCCCTTTGCAGCAAAGCTGCTTGGAAGGCAGCTGCTGCAGCCTGTCCCTTTAAGATCCCCCCTCCGCCACCCGGCTTCAGTTTACAGAGTGACCGGGACCAGGAGAGTCAAGCCTTTTTCCTTTGGTGACGGCCCCGCTTGGCTGCCTTTGCACAGGGCTGGACAGTGGGCAGCACTGGAGTACCTTAAAAGGACAGGCTGTGGCGGCTGCCTTCCGAGCAGCTTCGCTGCGAAGGGAGGCAGAAACGTTCGGCCAAGTTGTCTCCTTCTTCTCGGCCTCAAACATACACACATTTCATGGTGCCGGAGGGACTCGCCCACACGCCATCTCCTCGCAGAAGGTCCCAGCGCCATGAGGTGTGCATGTTTGCTGTGGAGGAGCGGTCCCTCTCCAGAAGCTCCAACTGTTGCTGCAAGCCTGGGTTCCCCGCACGAGCGCTGGATTTCCGGTACTCCAGCGCACTCATCTCTGTTTCCCTCAGTGACCGGCCTTGGAAAAGCCTCCCCTGCCTTTCTTCCAGCGCTCGTTCAGGGAATCCCAGTGCTGCATATTGCATGCCTTGCTTTTCACGCCAAGCAGCCCGGACTGTGGCTGCTGCTCTAAGTCTGGCTCTTGCTACAGGCATGCGATTGTGAGGGGAGGCTTTTCCAAGGCTGGTCATAGAGAGAAACAGATTTTGGGGGGGTTGTGCATATGGAGCACTGGGGGAATCAGTGCCTGGAGCAAGAGGGAAGTGCAGGCTGACTGGGCAGGGAAGGAGTACCGGACTTCCAGCGCTCGTGCGGGGAACCCAGGCTTGCAGCAGCAGCAGAAACGTTTTTTTGGAGCTTGTTAAGAAGGATCGCTCCTCCACCCCAGCCTTGCATTTTCCAGTCCGGGCTGCTGGAAAAGCATGCAATAGGCTGCCACTCCCAGGATTCCCTGAATGAGCACTGGAAGGAAATTGGCTGATATCTGGCTGCAGCCAGAGCCGGGTTTAGAAGAGCAGCCGACGGACGCAAAACAATCTTTTCCTCAAGCTCCCAATGCCCAAACCAGCAACCTGGAAGAGAGATTCACTGTCATGCTGGTGAGCAGCCAAGTAGGCTATTTGCTTCCATCCCCCTCCCCATCCCGATTCAGTGCGGCGCAGACAGCAATGGAGGTGGAAAATGGGGCATTTCCATCAGCCCTCTTCTGGGCATTGGGGACTGCGGGGAAGGCAAGGAAGCATGCTGGGCCTTGGGGACTATGAGGAAGGCTGCAGGGAAGTGTGCTGGGCCTTGGGGACCATGAGAAAGTCATCAGGGAAAGGCAGGCAAGCATGGCAGGGCTGCGTGCTGCGTGGAAGGGAGTAGGGAAGACAAGCAAGCGGGCCTGGCCATGGGGACCTCCAGGAAGGCCATGGGGAAGACAGGGAAGCATGGCTGGCCCATTGGGGAGGTAGCTGGGGAGAAGCAAAGGAAGTCTCATCAGGCAGAGATCAGGTGGGCAGCGTAGTTGAGGCAAGTGAGGGAACCAGAGAGCAGCAGCAGCTATGCCACGGACATGACTCTAGGCAGGTGAGCACGAAAAAGAGTGGGAGGTGTGGGGCCGGGAGGGGAGAGGTCAGCCAGTGGTAGCATTTGCCAGTTTGCTGAACTGTGCATAATCGTTCCTACCAGTCTGCCAGAACCGGTTCAAAGAGGCTAGATTTCACCTCTGGATGGAAAGCTGAGTCAACCTTGAGCCTGGTGGGATTTGAACTGCCAAATTGCAGGCAGCTGACAGTCAGCAGAAATAGCCTGCAGTACTGCACTCTAACCACTGTGCCACTGAGGCTCATAACCAATGGAATGTAATTCTATTCTAGAAGGCATGCAACATAACTGTCTTTGGGCATAATTTTTCCCCCTCAGATGAATGTGGAAGAATATGTAAGGATGAATAGACTAGCCCCACCCTCTCAGTTCAACTTCACTAATTACAGTAGATGAATATATTCCTGCATGTAGTAAAATAGGGCAAGGAAAGCCTTTAGGGAGCTGGCCAGCTCTTCTTCTTTCATAGGCAAACCTTTTAGAGAACATCTGAGCACTGTTAGGTGATAACTTTAAAAGAGACACACAGATTGATATAATGATATGTAGCAGTATGTATAGCTTACTTGAGGGATCATCTTGCTCCTATCGTATCAACCCATCTCACCCAATCAGGCAGAAAAGGTAAATTATGGACCGGTCAGTTAAAGAATTGTCATTGCCTCTGTTCCACCTCTTCCCCTAGAAGTGTGGTGGGCCCCATTCTTCTGGTCTTTCAAAAGAGAATGAAGACTTGGCTCTGCCAATTTGTGTGGGGCTCAGTGGGGCTCAATGCAACCCTGGGATGGTTAGTGCTTCGAAGGTGTTCCCATTGCCTTTTCATTTTAAACTTATTTTATCCATGTTTTAACTTGACTCCCATTTTACTGACTTGGTATGTACCGTGGTTTTTATATCTAAATTTGAGAAATAAATATATAAATGTGAGCCAAGGTTGCCAATTAAGCTTAAACTAAGGAAAACTGGATTACTTTATATCTTTCATATCCCCTTATTTTGAGCCGCGAGTACTTTGCTATAGCATCAATATACTATAGGGATCTTTCTTAGCATCCACCCATCTTTTTGGTTTTTAGTTGGCTGCATCCAATTACACATCCACAGCCCTATCCTGAGAGACCCTAAGCCCATTTCTGTGGTTAATGCTAAAATGCATCATGGTAGATTTCATTCTAGCTGTGGAGAAAAAAAAATGGAAACAGTAATCCCAAAAGATGTTCCAGAATGGAAGCTGTTAAAAAATAGAAACAGTAATCCCAAAAGATGTTCCAGAATGGAAGCTGTTAATATGCAGAACGTATTATGGCATCAAATGCATTAGCAGGCCAAAACCAACATTGTAAAGCTAAAACATACACTGAATGGTTGCCTTTGTGGGGGAAAGAAAGCATAATACTGATGGATCAAAAGAATTTATTTTATCTTTCATGCATGTTTTTTTAAAGACACATATGCAGAAGGTGCCTGTTGGCAAAGTTAGCTAATCTTCCATATTCCACACCATATGCTTTCCATCTTAAATTTTTACAGTTCTCATATAAGCATGTTAAAATACAATCTGCCAAGCAAAAACACTTATGTCTTGTAAACTGTATCTTACAATTAGATCCAAAAGATGACTACATGCAAGACAGAATTCCAGCTCTCCAGAGCATATCCTGTCAAACATGACAATATGTGCTTGCAATAAATTATATCACAACTCCCAGTACTGAATTTACTATGGCTGTTCTTCAGATGTCTTTGGCAACACTCTGAAGAATGTAGTGGTCCAACAATAGGAAATTACACACTGCCACATACACCTTGCTCTTGCTTTTAACCTTCTTTTGCTCATCTAGTGCCATTCTTTGAGTTTAATTAATAATCTTCCCTGGATGCATTTATATGAAGGATAACTATCTAAGCTGACCATTATACACAATTTTGCCCTCGGATGGAACATAACAATCAACAGAGTTTTAACTCCATACGGTTTGTAATTAAATGCTCAAGATATTTAGTAATTCCTGAAATCTCAGATGCAAATCATAATCATCTCCCCAAATATTAATATTATAATGCATTTTATGGTTCAAGTGATTCAATTAGTGTTTTTAAAATTACACGATCCCAGTCAGATCAATTTTATTATATAGGCTCTGATGACTAGAAATAATAGACTACATAACACTGTTTCTTAAAAAGCAGTAACAAAATGGCTGAAATAGCTGAATTGCCAAAAAAGCCTAGTTTAAAAAGTCACAAATTATCCTTCCTAAAGGCTACCCAAATTGAAACATGTCTGCCTATAATTTATTGATAATTTGTTTTCCTCTTATATGATTGGTTAAAATTTGGTTCATTCCTTCGATTAAGTACAGTCCCGTACTTGATGTTCATATATTTGTGTGTGCGTGTGCTTTAAAAATGCACTTTTTTCTCTCGGAAATTATATAAAGGATATGAAAGCAGTAAGCAAATCAAATTAGTTTCCTCATTTGCTCCTCAAGCAACATGTAGAAAATCCTGATTACTGCGGGTTCCATTTGCATAGCTGTAAACATTTATAGAATACTAATTTTCTGTATTCAACTGTTACAATTTCAAAATTCTTCTTCATGAAGCAAGACAAAAGCAAAGATATCAAAATAACAAGGCTCTCTAATTACAACTTCATCTTTGATATGGACTCTTGGAAGCGATATTCATCTATTTTGGATATGTCAAACTATGTGCAGTCCCACATTGAGTGAATGATGATTAACCAGACATGCTGTAATTTATATTTCTTCCTCCAAGAACTTATGTAGGAAGATGCTGATTAGCTTGCAGTGACTTATATAGATGGCATTTTGCTTTGCACTTGAAAATTCTTCCAAATAAGTTGCTTATAAATTATCCTAAATGTTCTTACAAACAGGGTTAGAGGAATTCCTGAAGCTGATTTAGACTTCACAAAATGGCTGCACAGCTGGAACCACTGTAATTAATAAGACTGGTGTTTTTCATTAATAATACTGATTTCAGTGACCCATAGTGGGTGTATCTGAGTCAGCTCACTAAAGGCTGATTTAGGCTCATACCCAAATGAAGATTCCATGTTCAGTGTAATTCTGAATATGGGCTGCTGAAGGCTGCTCTCCCTTCATGTACTTCACCTGAAATCTGTGTGAGCATGTTGCCAACAGATCCTGGATTAGAGGGACCCTTGGCCTAAAGATTATCAAAAATCTGTTTGTAAAACATAGCCATTTAAATACATTGTAATCAATGTAGAACTTGTTGGGACGACTTTCTCCTAACACAAGCATCTCTTGTTAGTTTGAAATCCTGAACTTGCTTCATTCTTCTAACCTGCAGTTTCAAACTTTTTTAGGCCATAAAAGTATAACACTTCTTGGAATTCCTGATAAAAAAAGGAAAGCTGTTATGATAGAAAGTTGACAATAAAACATATGCTAAAAGGTATGTTAATTTCTGCCCATCCATAATGAAAGGACCAAATTAGAACCACTGGCAGATGGAAATCCTTGCTCTGCCCACTCAAAACTTTTCATCTGGCCTTCTTTGGGAGAAAGGAAGAGAGGCAGTGTTGAGGCAGGATGCAAAACATGGCAGCTGTGGCTCCCCCCTCCCTTCCCCTAGAGAATACTATGTGGCCAAGGCATTTTCCTGAGTAAAAATTATGGCCATCACGTTCACCTTTCTGGCTGTACCTTACAAAAATTCCCATGGACACAAGTTTTATCATTTGTTTCCCATGGAACCCCATCAAATTCTTATAGAACTTTAGAGTTCCATGGAACAACAGTGGGGAAAAAAACCATGCTTTAGCCTAATCTTTTTGCTTTATTCTCTGCCTCCTCCCGATTCCTGATTTACTTAAAGCAAAGGACACACAAGGGAGATGTAGCTACATGTCATGATTTGTGGGAATGATGCTGCCTAGGGAACAATCAGATGGAGGCTGGAGAGGGAGCCTGCATCTGCATAATAACAGAGAAAGAAACTCAAGAAAGGATCTCCATAACTTAGGCTATAAAAACATACAAGAGATATCTACTTTCAGACTTGCATAATTCTGTTAATGTAGTCTGACAAGAAAGCTGAATTAGATCATCTGTTTATATTTCTTGTCTGGCGTACCTGGGAAGGCTGACACTACATTTCTCCTGGCTACAATTAAAACAGTGGGAGAAGCAGCAGATCCACAGACCAATGATACAGTTCCTTTTCCCATATAAAGTACTTGGCTGCTAAGCTATTTCTGACAAACAACTCAGTTTTCTTTTGAGGCATTCAGGAGGGATCCAGGAAATATTCTGAAACAGTAGGTTAAAGTACCCAGCAAGAACTTAGGGATAATAATATCATAATTGGATTATTAAAATTGGGAGTTTCTATTATGAGTGGCTTTCTCTCCCTGTCAAAACTAAGGATATATAAAATCTAATGGTCACTAAAAATATTCTCTACAGAATTCTTTCCAAAGCAACATTACATTTATTCTTTCCCATACATTCTTTATCTTTAAATATGTAGTTTCTTATCCTCTAGCTGGGTCCTATATGTAAGTTGTTAGCATTCCATTTAACTGCTGTTAAACAATTGAGAAAAGTTAACTAGTTAACAGCGTGAAACAAAATGATTACAGCCCACTGTCATAAGGAATGCAAAGTACCACACTTTAATGTATAAAGAATACCACTTTTACAGAAGGGGGTGCTGGTGCTGGTAGATTGCAGCATTTTCTTATTTTCTTAGGTATGCAGTAGAACAGGGGTGTCAAACTGGATTTCATTGAGGGCCACATCAGGGTTGTTTGACCTCAGGGGCAGGGTGGGCATGCTTGGGGTCAGCGTGGCCAGCTCGACATCATTCATGTCGGGGGAACCTGTGGTGGCCCGGACAGAGGTAGGGGGGATCCTCCTGCAGCCCTCTGTCAGTGAAAATGGAGCTTGGGAAAGGCTGTGTGTGGCCCTCCCAGGGTTCATTTTCGGCTGCGATGGCCTCCTGCAGCCCTCTGCCAGGGAAAATGGAGCTTGAGAGGGCTGCATGCAGCCCTCCCGGGCTCCGTTTTCCCTGGCACAGGCACCGAGCTAGTCTGTTGCTATTTCCAGGGCAGCACCATGGGCCAGATCTAAGCACCCCATGGGCCAGATCCAGCCCACGGTCCTTGAGTTTGACACCCCTGCAGTAGAAGGCAGTGTTTGAAGGAGATTTGCTCCTTACTGTGCTATTTTTATCTTGAATTACTAGAAAAAATTATTTAATGTTTGGAGGTTACTCATTTCTGTTTAATAATAGTACTTTGAACCTAAATTTGAAATGTGTCCTCGTGGTTTTAAGAATATCCTCTGTTCGGAGTTGAGAAGACAACAAAGGAAACTTCAACTGGTGCAGAATGCGGCCGCGCGGCCGGTTATGGGATCTTCCCGGTTTGTCCGGGTGACCCCACTCCTGCGCGAGCTGCATTGGTTGCCAGTGGAGTACCGG